>JACN01021633.1:0-10433 GCA_000787155.1 Scartelaos histophorus
GAGACAGAAAGAGAGAGAGAAAGAGGGGGATTACAGAGAGAGAGACAGAGAGAGAGATAGAGACAGAGAGAGACAAAGAGAGAGAGAGATAGACAGAGACAGAGAGACAAAGAGAGAGACAGAGAGAGAGAGACAGAGAGAGACAGAAAGAGACAAAGAGTGAGACAGAGAGAGATAAAGAGAGAGACAGAGAGAGAGAGACAAAGAGAGAGAGAGAGAGAGAGAGCGAGAGAGAGAGAGGGAGAGAGAGCGAGCTTCAAACTTACTTTTAAAAGAGGATAGAGATAAAGAGAGGAAGAGAAAGTAGAGAGGAGATAGAAAAAAGAAAGGGGGAGAGAGAGAGAAGAGAGAAGAGACTAAGAGAGAGAGAGAGATTGAGAGAGAGAGAGAGAGAAAGAGAGAGAGAGAGAGACAGAGAGAGAGAGAGAGGCACAGAGAGAGAGAGAGAAGGAGAGAGAGGGTTAGGGATAGAGAGAAAAAGAATAAAGAAAAAGAAACGAAGAAGAAAAGAAAAGAGAAGAGAGATAGTGGCTCCAAAATTCATGAAATGTTTGACTTTTTATTGAAAACTGACATATGAAGGACATTGGTCATATTAAAGTGTATATATCCTCTTTCAAGTTTTATATGTTCATATTTGGCTGGAGAAACTGTAACACATTATTTACAGCCAAAGACACAGTAGGACGAAAACTATGCAACTGTTAATGTGCGCAAAAGGCAACAAATAAGCATGTATCTTACATCGTATGCATTACATTTATACTTCATCTAAACAGAGGTTACAAAAAATGACAAAAAATGGTCCTTAAAAACATGTCAGCTTCATTCCTACAATATAGAAACATAGAAATGCATTTGGCCCACTAGCAGCAGAGGAAACTCCTCTTGGCATTACAGTCGATGAAACAGGAGAATCATCGACGTCACAGGCCCCGTCCAGACCCAACGCTGAGTGAAGTTCTCAGGTGGAAGGCCTACAAAAAACAAAACAAAGTCGCACCTAGCAGTAAAAATAAGTGTTGCTGTCGGGTCTGAACAGGGCCCAAAAACAACAGAATTCAGTGCTAAAACCTCCACTCCTGGAGTGGTGACTGTACAAAGTATAAAGTGGGTCACAAAAGTGCTATGGTCATTATTTACATATTGACATGTGCAAAAGTAGTTCATGTTTTCAAAAAATGGTATTTACATCCAGTATAAACTTTTGTCTTATATAATTGAAAATGCATGAAGTACAAAGCATCATGGAGTGAGCTTAACCCCAGAGTCTCAGACAGGAATAGCAGGATCAGGTGCGCCAAGGTAAATCCTACCTAAACCCTGTTAGCTTAGCATTAGCATTAGGTTGGTGACACGTTGAGTTTGGAGTTGGGCAGGCGCCTCCTGCTCTCTGCTGTCTTATGTAACCGTCTTTTAGAGAAATATCCACTCACAGCTCTGCATCAACAAGACCAGGAACACCTCCATGTCCCACATCAGGTCCATGTCAGATGAAGAATAAGTATGAAGCATATACATGTGGTACAGGAGCCTTTTTAAACATGTGCATCTCACTTCAAACCTCCATCAAAATGGCAGTGTCCCCTCCACACAGATTATAGCATATAAGTGTCTTACAAAGACTACTTTTCACTGTTATTGTAAACTTTAAAAAACACCTTTAGGTCTCATATATTCTGGAGTGTCTGTTGATCCAGGTAACAACACATTTCTATAGATCCACAGAAACTGTCTAAACCAGCAGGTCTCTATAAACAGTAACCCAGTACCATTAAGCGCCTCATTTTCTCCTTGACCTCATGTTGTAATGTTGATGTTAAACATTCGCCTCTGGACTGGCCACGGCTCAGAGCTGCAGAGTCATTGGCCATGTCCTGATGGGCGTAAATCCTCTTAAACTGCAGCACACTCCGGTCCTCCTGCAGGAGCAGGGAATCGACATGTGAGGGGTGGGAACTACATGAAACTCCATGGTTCAAACTCAGTCACACTGAGCTCTGAGGGCTGGGCAGGCTTCTGTAATGATATAATCCTGTATGGTCCATGCCCCACAGTAACCCCCTCAGCAGGACTCAGTGGCAGAGTTCATGTTGGAGCTCGGCCAGGCCTCCGTGAAGTTCCACCTCCTCCTGGGTCCAGGACAGGACGTCCCCCTCCAGGTGTCCAGTGCAGGTGGCCTGGCTCTGGATCTCTGCGGGGGTCAGGACTCTGGACCAGAGCTGCAGGTCTGATATTTGTCCCATAAAAGACTGAGTGACGTCGAAGCGGCCCCCAACATCGTCCTGTGGAGAAGAGAAGGTCATCAGGAAACACAGGTCACTGATGAGTAGGTGTGTTCACTACTATACGCCTGCACACAGAGTACCAGCAGTGCAGATATGTCCGTACCTGTTCTTGTCCCAGGATGAAGGTCCCTCCTGCTCTCACAGCCTGCCAGGGCGACAGGTCCCGGCCTGCACCCTTCTTCTGCCCATCCTGAAACGCCTCCCAGACTCCGTCACGTGTGGCCCAGGTCACACACACATGATGCCATTTACCGTCAGACAGAGACAGGGGCAGAGTCACCGCCTGAACACGAGCACATGAGAACATGTTATTCAAAGTCTGCACCCAGAGCAACATCCTCTGTCCAGGAAACAGAGACACATTAACCCTTTAATTGTTTAATCGGAGCATCCGGAAGCCAGTGTCCTACAGGAAACAAAGCTGACACTTGGATCCTGTTCTGAAGGCAGGTCCACACTTCATTAGAGCAATCCACTAAGACAATCAGATTAGTCTGTGTTTGTTTGTGAAGGTCTGGAGCACCTGAGCGACACATGCCCTTTGTTATTAGAGGAAACGTGTGATTAGCCTGTCCAAGAATGAGCTCGGTGGAGTACTTTGATTATGAAAAGTCGACCAATATAATTGATGCGTTTAAACCTAAGTATGGCTCTTTTATTGGCTGTCTATTAAATATGTCAAATAATAAAATTTTCTACAAATAACAGCCTGGACCTCTTGGCATTATCAGACTCCTCACCTTGTCATCGATGAGTAGCTGCATTGGATTGCTGCCCCACTCGATCAGCACCAGTTCGTTGGTTTGTCCTGGGACAGCATAGGAGAAGGGCGTCCCGAGGCCAGGACCTGCCCCTGGTTTGATCCACAGACACACAGTCAGAGAAAAGAGTTCCTGGACTATAGAACGCTTCATCCGTCCGTACATGTAGTTAGATCTGAGAGGGAAATCCAGCAGGAACGCGCTGGGACTCTGCAGCTTTGGGAGGGGTTTTCCTGAGACAAACACAGAGAGACAGATCGTGTAAGATCTCAAATCTTCATCAAACATGTTCCTACAAGATCATAATAATCATCTTACCATGGTCAGTGTCTTCATGGTGCAGCTGACCCAGTACAGCCTCCAGTTTTCTATGACCAGAGTGAGGGTCTTTAGTTTTGTCAGCATCATGGTGATCCTCATGGTCATTGTCATGGTCATCGTCAAGGTGATCACTGTGGTCCTTGTGATATTCGTAGTGGTGATCTCTATAATGATGGTCATTTCTGTGGTCATTGTGGTGAGCATAATGTTGGTTGCCATGGTGACTGTATTGATGATTGCTGTGACGGTTGCTGTGGTGACTGTTATGATGGTTGTCACGGTGATCATAGTGCTGGTTGTCATGGTGATCATCATGGTGATCATAGTGGTGGTTGTCATGGCGATCATCATGGTGGTGGTTATCATGGTGATTGTCATGGTGATCATCATGGTGGTCGTCATGGTGCCGGCTGTGGGAGTTGTGATGTCGCCCGTGATTGTCGTGGTGAGTGTCATGGCGTCCATGATGGCTGCCGTAGTGACTGTATCGGTGATTTCCATGGTGATCGTCATGGTGATCGTCATGGTGGTCGTCATGGTGTCCACTGTGATGGTCAACATGGGGACCGCTGTGATGGTCGTCATGGTGACCGCTGTGATGGTCATCATGGTGACCGCTGTGATGGTCATCATGGTGACCCCTCTGACTAGTGTAGTGGCCAAAGCCGCGGTGTGTGTCATGGCGGTCGCTGTGATGAGTATCATGGTGGTTGCTGTAGTGATGGTCGTCATGGTGACCGTTATGATGACTGTCATAGTGATGGTCATCATGGTGACTGTTATGATAATTATCGTGATAACCAGTGTGATGGTTGTCATGGTGACTGTCGTGATGGTCGTCATGGTGATCATGGTGGTACTCATGCAGCTGTTCCTCCAGAGCGTGGATCTTCCTCTGCAGCAGGTCCCTCAGAGAGCTGGAGTACGAGCTGCTCGAGTTACGCGCCTGAGACAGATACAGAGAGAGAAACCATCAACATTATACTACCATATAATACTAATACTATGGAAATATTGAAGTATTCAAAGGGATGACAGAGAAGACGTCATTGTGACTGTACTGCAGTGCAGACATATTACATTACAACTACTGCCTCTACAGTTGAGTGTTCACAGCTCATTGAAAAGGATCCCTTATACTCTGAACAAGGCACATCATAATCACAGGTGCACTGCGGAAAATAATAAAAAAAAGTTTTGCTTTTCTGTGTTGCTGCCTCCTCAGAGTAAATCCGACAGTGTTCAGTACCAGTGTGGAGCATGGTTACATGTCTCGTCAGGGCAGATGAGCCTAATGGAAGCTGATTGGCTGATGCCGTGGTGCCTCCTGTTAGAACATTACAGCCACAGCCTTTGTTTTGCCTCTTCAGAACAGATCCATTTCACTGTCTCAGCGCTGCTGCACTCAGTTTAGAGAGAGAATATATGGAGGTAAATAAGCCTCTAATGAGAACTATGGACATGGTTGGATATTTCCAGCTTTTCATTGTGCTTATTATTTTAGTTGTAATTCCTTTGTTTTGTTGTAGTGCAAAGTTCTATCTATCTCTAGAACAAAAAGAAGAGAGGAGGACCTGTGCATTTGGATAGGAAAGATATGGTAACCTAAACCATCTTGAAGCATTTCCCTGAATGTTCCTTCTCTTCTCAAACCAACTCAGTGGGAGTTGTCCTAGACCTTGTGGTGACTGTGGCTAATGACAAATTTCCTCTTTGTTTCAATGATTCTCTCAAAGCTGTGACCTTTTCTGCAGTGATCATTGACCTCAATTAAGTGAAGCTCCGGACAGACAGAGCAGATTCTCAGCCCAGAGGTTCAGCCCGGAGCCTCTATGTGAACTGCAGACTCTATGTTTACATGTTCTTCCACAGCTGCCTGTTGCTTAAAGAGTACTTTAGTTCTGATTAGTTTTAACATGTGTTTGTAGACAAAATCCCCAGAATCTCTGTTTTTCTTAAATGAGTTCTGACTTCCTTCACAAGTATAACATGACATTTGAAATAAACAGGAACTACTAAAGTTTAAGCTTAAAGGTGCATTAAGTGTAACTTTTCGGGTGGACAGTCAGTCAAATAGTTTTCTCCATGGAAATGTCATTGCTTTGTCTGGATTGTTTCAAAGTTTGGTATTCAATCTTTCTATCTTCATGGAGACCAAACCATAAAGTTACTGTGAAGAAGCAACTCCTCTCACAGTCATAATGGATTTTTTTGTAGGTATTATTATTTTTTAGCTATAAAAGCACCTATAATCGATTAAATGTAAAGTAGAGCTGTTTAATGTCACACTGTGGAACATTCCAGGCAGAGCAGGTGATGATGATTATAACATGCATAATGTAAATGTGTATGTTAGCCTGTTAGCAATGTGTGTGTGTGTGTGTGTGTGCGTGTGTGTGTGTGTGCGTGTGTGCGTGTGTGCGTGCGTGTGCGTGTGTGTGTGTGTGCGTGTGTGCGTGTGTGCGTGCGTGTGTGTGTATGAGTAGTGTAGCTCTGCAGTGTGATTGGTCCGTTAGCTCTGTTAGGGTGGTGTTAGGGTGGTACCTGCAGACTCTCAAGCCGCTCCTTCAGCGTCTGCAGAGTTTTGCTTGTTTGTTCTGGGGAAAAGTTACTGAACTTTGAGCTGGTCCGGTGGTTGCCATGGTAATAGTGATGGTCACCGCTATGGTAACCTGAGGGGCCTTGGTGGTTTTCGTGATGGTTGTCATGGTGAGTGTCATGATGGTTGTCGTGATGGTCGTCATGGTGACTTCCATGATGGTTGTCATGGTGACTGCTGTGATGGTCGTCATGGTTACTGTCATGGTGGTTGCTGTGGTGACTGTAATGGTGATTGTCATGGTAACCCCCTTCACACCGCGTTAGCTTAGCCGTTAGCTCCCGTATGGTTTCTCTTTGGTCCAGAATGGTCTCTTTCTGACGCACCAGACTCTCGCGCAGATGCAGAATGGTGGATTTGGCCTCCTCAGACATAAAGCCCCTCCAACCACTGCTGGAGCTACTCCCGGAGCTACCACCAGGGGGCACAGCGGGGGGAGAGTAGCAGCTCGGGTCAGCCTCAGGAGAGATCGGGGTGCACACAAATTTAGGGCTGATGCCATAGTCCATGGAGACCCCCGCGGCACTGGACAGGAAGTAGAAGAAGATCAGAGATCTTAGAGGACAGATGGGGAGGATGAGAGAGGAAACTCCCAGCTTTTGATGCCTCAGTAACAGAGGCATGAGGCTCAGAGGACATAGGTCTCTGGCCATAACTGTTCATCTGAAACTCTCCCCCACAAACAGAAGCCAAACTCAGACTGGGATGCAGCATGAATGGGACTCATTGGCTTTAAGAGGGACACGGATCAGGTAGAGCATGTCAGAGATAACACCATTATAAGTGATACGACCCGGGCAGTCCTCCTCTCGGTCTGGTTGGCAGCGCTGCAGATATGCGAGTTCTTCACAGGTTTGTGTCTGGGGCAAAGCCAGGGCCCTGCCAGCTTCTGGCTCTGCTCCTCCTGTCAGCAACAGCCAAGTGTAATCTCTTTAACTCAGGCTCCTAATCACTGTTGTGAGGTCCACCTGAAACACAGACACAGGGAAATCAGACACTCATTAGTTGTGGTGAACAGCTCCTGTCCAGCTATTTATTATATTTAGACCTACATTCATCTGCACTGCTCCTGCTTTGTACAGATAGTTCAAGACTTAGATTGTTTCATACATATTAGAGCACTGGACTCTCTGGACCGACCCCAGTGGCACTAGATTCAGTTGACTTTGCATTTGGATCAGCCTTGTTCACACACACTGCACATGATTCACCCAAACACACAACATGAGCCATGTTAGAAGCATCAGCTGATCACTGAACTTATTTCTATGATGACTCACTTCAAACAGACTGAGGCCCTGTGAATACGCTCACACATGCTCACTGAGAAAACTTGACTGTCACGTTCACACCAACACACACACTTTTACGTCAACTGAACTATTGGCAACCTTAAGCAACCTTAAGCTTAAACAATGTGACTGTTTAGGTTCAAATCTGAGGAGACAATGGCTTGAGTCTCATAATCACAGGAGTTCAAATGCTCTGTTCTTCCCATTAACTGCTGCTGTGTCCTTGGGCAACACACTTTCCCCACTGTAACAGCGGCCTGTCATTGCCTCGGAGGGACGGTGTTTATCCTCGTGCAGCGGTTGATTCCCTTTAATCCGAGTCTGGACTTAAAGACAACACTGAGACTTCATGACACTTCCAGGACACGTGTCTCCGTCTGTTTCACACACTCACACACAGAGGGGCGGGGCCGCTGAGGGAGGAGGTTGGCAGCTCATCCTCGTCCATGGGCAAGACATCTCACCAAGCTGACTCTGTGAATACACGGTCACTTCTCCAAACACTAATCCCAGAACAGTTGTGGCTACACAATTAGCTAAACACTGCTGAGTGTGGAAAGTCAATGAATAATGGTCCAGCACTGGGGTTTGAGTAACTTGAAGCATGTTAAGTGCTCTGCTCTGTTCCAGAAGGTCTTATCTCCTCTCCTGATTGTCTCTTCCTCTCTCCTCTCCTTCCCTGTGCTCCTCTTAATGGGATCGGGGCCTTAGTGCTCTTAGCTTCGCCTCTGACCCACTAAGTCACTGTTGCCACACGTGTTCAGGCGTGTGCTGCATTAACGTTAATTGTAAAAGTTTTAATTCAATTGACTTCTGAACTGAGGGGAACTCAGGGTTGCCTCTGTTACTGCAATACTCATTATTACCAATACTCAGCAGCAACTAATGATTATTTTGGTCATTTATTAATGGAACAGTCATACTTTTGATTAATGGATGAGTTGTTTATTAAAACAGTGACTATGCAATTTTGACTAAATTTGACCAAGCTAAAGATAATCAAAGGGATTAATCAATGAGCTTATTGCAGCACTAATCAACAGAACATGTTTCCTGTAGTGACACATGAGTTTTGCTTCATTCTGAATTTCTTTTTTACTGAAGATCACTTGTTTCTTATGTTTTGCATGTTTTAAGGTATTTTTAACAGTAAAAATGTATAATATAATTGGATAACTGGATGACAGATATGTTTAGTCTATGTGGAACATTCCAGCAAACAGCTCAAGGAAAAAGGAGACAGGTGGAACCCCACCTCAGAGGTCTCACCTCCAGCTGAACCTGACTCAGCAGCTCAGCTCTTTCAGACCTTTAATTTTGCTGCATTGTGGGAACAGTTTGGTCACGAGAGAACATGAGGGTAAAGATCCATCACAACTATTTGTTCTAAAAGAACAGCTAAGACCTGGTTCATTCTTGAATAGATTAAATATGGGGTCATGAGTTAAAAAAAAAATCCATAGTTGGGTTTTCAATGTATAGACTGAAAATATTATATATGACTATTATATGAACTAAATAATAGTCAGTGTTTGTATCTTGTTTCGGTCACTCTGCCCCAGGGCAGCTGTGACTTCTTCATTCTTCAGTAGCTCTGGGGGTCAGATGACATCATGTCACTCTGTAGGCCAATAATATTTAATTACAGATTGAGAGCAGCTAAAATGATTAAAAGCACCAATCTGGAAAGCACCTGTACATGTTTAAAGGTCTGAGGTTGAGTTTAAAGTCATGAGATGTTTGTTTAAGTCAGACTCTGGGGCCAGTCCCACCTGAGATGCACCGGCCCCAGACTCAACAAACCCCAGAGAACAGAAGGGCCCAGGCCGAGAAAGGCCATTTATAAGGGCAAATACACAATGTCACTTTTCAGTTTGTCTCAGTGGAGATGCTACTGCTCTATTTGGTGTGTGTGATGTTTCACACACTGGTGTTAAATATCTTATGGCTGGAAGTATGTTTTCTTTTTAATTAGCATAAAAAACTGAATGTGGAACAACTCGGGTGTTCCACCAGATAAGACACAAAATGGACAAAATGGACCAAAGCTTTTTGGTTGAGAGGCTCATTTAAGAAAAGAACCTATAAGTATAATGTGCTGTACTGCAATACCTTTACTCAATAAGGACTTTTACAGTATTCCTTATGTCTAAATGTATTTGTTTAGAAAATAATGCTGTCAGAAAAAGGTGTCCCTTGACCACATATAGTTCCTGCAATTTGGATCGGATTTTTTTGTCGATGACATAGGAAATTACACAAAATAAATCCACAAACTGCCACTAAACTGGTGCAAAACTATGATCAATAATGAACCTGCAGTCACTGGTACCTTTGGGTCTTGGTGGACTTTTAAAATATACAACATTATAAAAACAAAAACATCTTATTATTATGTAACTAAGCATTTTTCCTGGAGGGCGTCAGCGCGTGCAGGTCCCCTGAATGTTCCACAGTCTGGCATTATGCTTATCTACTTTTTATTACACAAAAACACACTGAGAAACATGCAGCGTCACCTCTCCACAGATCTGAGCTGTGGTGCCTTTTTCTTGGCTACATGTTAGTGGAAACACTGTGGAACATTCCAAGCTAAGAATTACCCTCTCCATGGAGATGAGGAAGTGGCGAACGTCCACAAGAAAAGTTATATAAAAAGTTAAGTAACTTTTGGCTTTCTGAGCACTACCAGATCTAAATCTAGAGACAGGACGACTCCAGGTCAATTCTACGGCTAAACCAGGTCGACTACATCATTTCCACTGTAGTTCTACACAAGAAATGATCCAAAGGAGAAAAAAATACATAAAATGAACCGTGAACACGCAACAACACACAAACAGAAGAGCTGCACAAGACGTCCCACAGTTTGAGAAACACTGATCTGAGCTTTACAGACAAGTCCATAACCAACTATAATGCAAACTAAATAGTACCAAAACTCACCGTCACCGCAGCCGTGAGACATTCTAATATTCCATTTGGAGAGAATGTGGTGAGCACAGAGTGCAGAGCCTGGTCCTGGTCCTGGTCCTGGTCCTGGTCCTGCTCGGCTCCTGCTCGGCTCCTGCTCGGCTCCTCACTGATCTGCTCAGAGGATTGAGCTCTGAGGATAATTTTAACCAGCATTAGCCACAGACACACTCTACACACTACACAATACACACTACAC
>KN489799.1:7529-58879 GCA_000787155.1 Scartelaos histophorus
CTGGGGTGAAAAGCCTGGGAGTCCCTGCTTAGACTGCTGCCCCCGCGACCCGGCCCCGGATAAGCGGAAGAAGATGGATGGATGGATAGCGTATGCAGTATTTGTATTATCTGCCTTGAAAATGTTTGCAGTAAAATCTTATGTTTCAGAATTATAATAAAACAATAAATAAATAAAAAAGTAGATATATAGTACTGCAATCTGGTGTAATACTGGCAGAAAAGGGAATAACCAGACCGACTTGTGGAACATTCCCCAACATGTCGATATAATGAACACAATTTTCTGGTAGAGAGGTTTTAAAATAGTGACCGCTTTTAGACTTAAAAACTGCACAGGCGTTCTCTGCCCTGCACCTTCCTGCTGCTGTCCTCTGTCTCTCCAGGTGTCCCAGGCTCCCTCAGCTGCCCTTCCTGATCCACCCACAAGTTTTCGCTGGACTGTAAAAGCTCTTCTGCATGTACAAGTCTCCCTCCTTCTTCTTCTCCACTCCATCCACCAGATCTGCTACGCCACCACCCTGCAGCCACAGCGTTTTCTTTTACTGATTGTTTTAAATTAATGCCCACCGTTGTTGTCCTTCCCTTTCTTTTGCTTTGGCACTTTGAGCTGAAAAAAAAAAGATCAAACATGAGTCAGTGAAGCAAAATGCAATTCCAGGTGTGTTTTTGATGAGGGAACAATGCTGCTATAACATGGCTAAAGGTTCAAACGTCCATTTTGCACAATATGAGTCTTTCTAAACACATTATTTCAAATCAAACCGAGTTTTACCAAGTTAAGACATCCAAAGTGTCCAGCAAAAACTTATTTCGTGTTTGTGTTTGTAAAATTCTAAAGCAGATTTCTCTCAAGAAGTTTGTTTTGTGATAACAGGTAAAACAGAGGATGCACACAACTGTCTTTTGTTGAAGCACTTGGCTCATTACACTGGTGGGGTCCCGTGGGGGGAGAGTCTAGTTGCAGAATAAGCTCCACAATGGCTGCTCCTGTAACTAGCGACATTTAGAGGCTCAGGGAGAGACGGAGAGCCTGGTGTAATTAACCTGCTGTAATCTCTGCAGTGCACTCAATTTTACTGCCAGATAAAAGCCAGGAACACCAACTAGAAGGCTCAAACAGAAAGACGAGGCGGGTGAGAGTGTTGATTTTATCCAAGTCTGAAGTGAAAAGAGAGCAGGATGAAGAGAAGTGACGTTTTCTGATAAAGAGAAAGAAATATCAGTTTGGAAATGTAGATAGAAGCACAAGGAGTTATTGATTTATTTTTTTTTCTACCAAATCAATGTATGTGGTTCAGCTTTGGTATTTGTTTTCTTTGAGGTTTGTGTCTCCAGTTTCAAGGTTATTTTATTTGTACCTGTGTGGCATTTCACACTCTAACACTGTAACATTTAACAATATATTATGAAAAAAATGCTCAAATGGGACCCCTGGCTCCACCAGCTTCATCTTTTTAATTAATTTTTTTTTTAATGTTTACTACTGACAACATTTGATGTACAAATGGAAGACATCACATATATGATGTAGGATATAGGATATATGGAATTATGTAGCAAAGAAAACCAGTAACTCATCTACATGTGTTTTTTAATTCACTTTTAAAAAAATATTCAAATCCTCAGCGCTTTGTTGACAGCACTGCAAACTCTTGGCCTTCCTCAATGAGCTTCCTGATCAAGTCTCCTGAAATGAAGTTTTTTTCACTTCTCAGGTGCTTTGATCAAAGCAAAGGGTGGCTATTTTTTAAATCTAAAATCTTTGTGATTGTAATTTTATGCTATTTTTGTTACTTTATTTTTATTTACTACATTACAGTGACAATATATAATTTAAATAACCATGGAAATAAAAAAGAAACAAATTAAATTGTGTCTTTTCACTGGTAATGTACATAAATATTATGTAATAAAATAAAGTCAAAATGGCACATACTCTGAGCATCACTCATACTGAATGAACCACCACTTGAGAAACACTGTGTTAGCACATACTTTCCACAATGACTATTCTATATAGTTTAATGAAAGTCGTGTTAGAATCAGTTTTAAAGAAAGGAGTGAAATTAAACAGTAGGTCGGGCACTAATCCAACACCATGTTGCTGCAGCACACTTCCTTCCGTCTTTACCTTCCAGCAGCTGGTAGCAGGCATACATCCACACACTGGGGGCTCACTGTACACGTCTTTACAACAGCCACCTGCCGTGTGAATGTTCGCAAATGTACATCGAGCAAACAGCCCCCAAATGGAACATGGAATGGGGAATTTGATGGCTAAAAGAATAACACCACAGCAGGAAATAATACAATCTGGTTCTTTCACTTTTCCTCGTGCTCTTTTGTGTCAGTAGCACTCGCTCAAACACCCAAACACTTTTCAATCAGGGCAGACATGACGGAACATCAGCTGAGCGCCCTCGACCTCCATAAAGGGAAATGATTCATCTGTCATTCAACTCTTCTAGGTGGTATTTCTCCAGCGATCAACTGAAGGAGATTGGAAGTACTGGGATATTTAGACACTGGGGATGATAACTCAGTGTTCACCTTTTATTATTATTCTGCCCTACATACTTGTACTTCTGTCTAGGGCTGGGTGATATGGGGAAAAAAATAATCACAATTTTTTGATTGATCGATCTTGATTTTCGATTCAATCTTCTTCCATCTTACAGACACAGACAGACATAAAGAGCAGGGTGTCAGGATCACTCCAATTTTTATTTTGTGTTGATAGGAGCAATAATTTCAGAGAAATTCACATGTAATGAGTTTGCAATGAGTTTGTGCAATATATTAAAAGTAATGCAGACACGTGTTACTGTTACTGTCATGTGCCTTGTCTGTGCGCTAAATTAAGACTTAGGTTTCACTCATAAACACTCATAAATGGTGAGAAAACTGCCATTTACTTTACATAACTTGGATTGTCATGATAAGAAGTACCAGAGGAGAGAAAGAGGAGAAAAGGAGAGGAGCTGTGGCTGGATCAGAGACAGGGAGGGGGAGCGGTCAGACATCACTGCACACACACAAACACAAACACAAGGAGGGAGACACTGGACTTTCAGTCAAACTGTGCAGATTTAAGTCAAAACTTGTGAACACGTTAGGAGACATAAAGGGACATGCTGTGGATCAGACTGCTTTTTCCTAAACAAGAGAATAAATCCTCATTAACACCATGCACATACAAAGAATAAAGAAAGGACAGAAATATCAGAGGGGAATGAAAAACATCACAGATTTTTACAGAATCAATGAGCGAGTTGCGAAAGGTCCCAAGTAGTTGATTTTTTC
This sequence comes from Scartelaos histophorus, assembly GCA_000787155.1. Classification (NCBI taxonomy): domain Eukaryota; kingdom Metazoa; phylum Chordata; class Actinopteri; order Gobiiformes; family Gobiidae; genus Scartelaos; species Scartelaos histophorus. Next base: position 10,835 of record KN489799.1, read on the forward strand.
CCCATATATTTGAGCAGCATGTTACTTGCCCCAGTATAGATATATGGTATAAACCCACCATGTGCTCTCTGCTTATTGTTCGTTAACCAGGGAATGCATGTTAGCATGAAAATTGTTGTTAGCTTTTCGGTCACAGAAAAACTGTGCTTATAAATTCTTAGCAGCACGATAAGGATGCTTGGAATGCATAAGTTAAGCTTGGAATAACTTTGAACCATGGACCATCGCTTAAAATGACATAGTTCTGTTTTTAAGATAGTAAAATTAAGTATAGTGGTACAGTGCCTTTAATCTCAGATGAAAGAAAAGTGATTTTGTCCAAAATGACTGATGACCAATGACCCATGAGAGGTGACAATTTCTAAATGTAAAGTTGAACAAACCAGATGCACCTCCTATTTAGAAAGTGTGGCTAGTGGGGTAGGAATGTCCATTTATATATAGGGTCTGTGCTCTGTAGATAAAAATCCTTAGTGTTCCTTAGAATGACTGGGATGATGAACACTATCAATTTACTTTGCCCCCTTGTGGCTGGAGTTGGCATATTTTCCTCAACTGGGAGCTATTTTTTTAATACATTGAACTAAAAATACACTTATATTCAATAACATTTGCCACACAGAAAAGCAGTGCTCAATCTTCCCATTCCCATCTGCTTCTACACTGTATTCCACGATGCCATTTGAAGTCTATTTCAAATGCAGTTTCACTTAGGGGCTAAAATGTCAATGAGGCGTGCTCTTTTGGCATGCTAACCGCAGCCTAGTGTGTGAGCGTGTGTGTCAGTGTGTGTGTGTGCAGATGTGTGTTGCAGGTGTGTGTGTGCGTGCTCTAGCAGTGACAGTATGGCCCGGTTTGATGTTAAATTCCTTGTGAACTTGGTGCCACTGCTGGAGGGCTGAGGCAGGAGTCAGAGCGGCTTTCTCTATTGTCCCGCAGGCTGTTCCTTTGCACTGTGACACCACCTGAGACAAGCACATCCACTTTTTATATGTGGACAGGGCTTATATGGGAAGTACTACAGTATCTTTTTTACGGGGCAACTTTGAAGCATAAGAAATAACAACCATTTGGGCAAAAAAGTATTAATTTAAAAAGGAAAGACAGCACTGAACTGGAAACACACTTAACTTCCTGCACCACCCAGTTGTTTTATGGCTTTTCTGTAGTCAAAAGTCAAAATATTAGCAATTAATTCAACTTAAAAGGAGGATATGCAGTTTGAACTCCATCAAGGTCCATAACTGAACAGTGTCTTAACCTGCTGACAGATTGGACATACACGTTTTCTTCATTCTCAGTATACGGACAGGCCACGTCTTAGACCCTATAGAGTTCACTCCCTGAGCTGCAGAGGATGCAGTAGCACTGATTCTATTTTCTGATGAGATAATTGTGAAGATTTATACACCAAATGGCAAAATAAACAGCATGTCAAAGCTTTATAGGCCCCTGGAACACTACCTCATCAATCAGAACTCATTTTAAAACAATAGACAATGATTAATAATACCTAGCAGTGTAAATATCCCTTTGAGAGGATGCTTTAGTGCGTAACATGTCAGTTTGTGTGTCGTGGTTGTCCCAGAAAGAGGTTTTGCCATTAAATAAAAATAGGAAAAAAAAGCTCCTCGTACGAGATTGTTTGAGCCATTTGCAGTGACGGGGACTTCATTATTTGCACGTGCAGCTTGACAAGTGTTTATTGTGGCTCCCAGCTCTGTGAAGGTTACCTGAGCTATCGCCGGGGAGACTTGCGATGCCGTGACGACACACATTTGGAGGCAATCAATCAACTTTTGTCTTAGCGCACAAAGCCTGTCTTGAGGGTTATGGAAATCTAATAAGGATGCTGTCCTCATGCCGAGTGCTTTTTACTTGCTCCTCCATAGAACCACAAATAGTGTTACTGGTACAACAACACACACTCGCTCCCCTGAAAATGTCATATCACCTATAGCGCGGCAGAGTAGCTTACTGTGCTGACAAGTGCACACTAAATCGAATAACAGAACCACTGTGAGTACACCTATATACTTTTCTGTGACCCATGTTTTAGTGGTACAACATAAATGATTTATAAGCAGTCACTATACATTTACACATATGCCAGGAAAATCTAATATTTGGTACACTCTGAGCTGTACAGGATTTCTAAATTGCATTTAAAATGATTTTGTTTGAGGTGTTCCTATTAGAATCACTCAAAATCACATACATCTTGTTCTTATCTGATCTGGGAAGCTAAGTAGGCTCTGGTTAGTAGTGTTTAGTGTGGTGCCAGTGATTCTTATATATTATAAAAGGGATTTTTTGCATTGAACTAGGAACAATTACTAGATTACTAGAACTAGATTCAAAGTGAAAGTAAAAGACCAAATTAATCCTCTGCATTTGTCCGCTACTTCACTGCTGCTGGGGAACTTATCAGAAACTGTGGGTGTTGGGGAAAATCAGTATCATACTTCGGGTATCGGTATCAATATACTGATACTGTCTTAGCACAAATGAGGGTATCAGTACTTTAAGACTAGGCATATATTTTTTACATAATTTATTATTAAGTGTCACAACATCTCAATCAGCAGCTTATTGGAAAGATCAATCATCAGTGTCGGGTGTTCTGTCCTTTGGAGCCTGTTTCAAAACCTTTTGTATATTCATCGAAATGTTTTAGCATTTATGGAAGAAAAAAAAAATACTCCCAAATGTACTTGGTATCGTATCATCTATGCCCGGTGTGTGCTGCAGAACGACATCTAGGGGCCTGTCTTCAGTTAGTGAGCTACAGCTTTAGTCAGCAACACCCTATGTGGTTTTGCCTATTATGCATGTTTAATTAGTGCTGCAAAAAACAAAACAAGAACTGGAAATGCACAGAACTGAAAATGCAAAATAACCCTGACAAACACATCATGAGGAATTTTGACTCTGACATGACTGATAGCCTTAAATACCCACTTGGAAAAAACATACTGCACTTGCTGGCTCTCATTGTTTCAGAAAGCAAACAGCGTTTTGATCTGTCATTTACCTAACCCAGTGAACCACAGCAGCAGCGCCCTGGCACTTCATTTGGCAAAGAGCAAAGAAGACTCCACAGCATGCACGCCTAGTCATAGTCATATTTCATGCACGCTGCCTTTGAAACACAACATTATAACCCTTGCTGGCCTCAGTCCAACTGCAGCACCCAGGGATGCAGCAAAATCTATTGAACCACCGGCCGATTAGAAATGGATTCCACTATGAAGAGCTCAACTGAGGGAGGAGTGTCTTTTTGGTGTTTGAATCAAAATGGAAATGAGAAGTGATGACCTTCGACAGCGCGCCTGAATAAGTCGAAATAAGCTCAATTTGTGGTATTGCCTGATCTCATCGAAAGCACGGTTTTGTCTGATCCGCGGCATAATTCTTGCAGATCAAAGTGAGCTGTTTACGTTTTCTACTGGTAAATAATACAACCTCTGGGCGATGGAGAAGATCATTTCCTAAACCAAAGCAGGGCAATTTGCAGAATGCACGGAGAGGCAATTTCCAATTAATATTAGGCACGCTATGAAGGAGGGAACATGGAATGAAATTGGTTTAGCAGCACTCTGTGTGTTGGTCAAACTCATTTTATCCGAGTAAATTGTCTGAGAAGTGTGAGACCAAAATATCCCAGAGAAGTGTAGTAAATTAATAAAAGGAAATTTAGAACTTTCGTAACAAGTTCTTCGACAATATGAGACACAAAAATAATGTGCAGGGGTGGGATCAAAACACAATTTACTCACAAACTTGTCTGAATGTTGAAGTGGGCTAATATATGAAAAGAGTCATATTTTTTTAATCATTGTGTTCATGCACAAAACAAATCAGAAGTGCACAATGTCATTGTGTCCTTTGGCAAGAAACTTCACCCACAATACCCATACAGTATGTGATGTGTGTGAGTGATTTGTGGTTGTCAGAGTGGCAGATGGCGTAGATTGGCAGCCTTACTTTTGTACCCCAGGGCAGCTGTAACAGTAGAAGTGCAAGAGGCTGTTGTGGAATGAATGAACATTCCAATGAAAAATGGAAATGAGGCTCCAAGTTGTGTAACCAAGAACTTCTCTGCATGGCCCATGCTCCTACGTGATTTTTTTTTTAATAAAACACAAGAGATTTAAACACTACACTACAACTTGACAAACTTGATGCGATGAGCAGTGTGTTTCTGATTGTGTTGCGATTGCACTCTGAAGGGGGAGTGGCTTAGTGCTGAGAGCAATTAAAGGGGGACTCAGTTATGTGCAAATTAATGAATGAATTCCCCATAGTAGCAAAGTGTCATACTGTTTAACCAGCAGTAATCTGATGCAGTTATCACAAGCTAATTTGCAACACCCATCCCTATAGAAAAAAAGCTAAATTATCTGACTTTTCAATAATTGTACTGGTTATTTTTTGACGAAACAACTTGAAGAAAAGTTTCAAAAGTCAATTTAGCACAATAGAATCCTTCAGTGAGTCCAGCCCACAGCGTGTCTGACTTGGTGCCAGTGCTGCGTGCCCTTTAAACTACACCAATTAGCCACTACATTTTACGGCCCATTTGCACTTGGCTTACACACTTTACATTATCCGTAGAGGAGCTCACCGTATTTCCCCGTAACTAAAGAACCTCGGCTTGTATTCCCACTTGTCTAATATAACAAAGGTGAATTATATTGAGGAGAGTGGGGCCATTAGTTTAATAAGAAGTTGTTTTGAAGTCTCCCGTCTGTTTAAATGAGTGTTGGTGTTAATTGCAAAGTGGCAGAGGAGTTTGTCTGGTGAAGAGGAGCCTAATCAGAAAATCACAACCCCAGACAAGAGCTATTATGAGCGGGTACTTGAGACACAACCACAACAACAACTTAAAGATCACAGTCTAGCCCACTTAAGTCTATTTTGATGACTTTTGGACATCTTTTGTTTAATATTTCACATTTTAAAACAATCAAAAAGTTGGCCTGTGTCTATGATAGTGGTTCTCAATTTAATCCAGATTCTTTCAATTTAGTCCAGATTCTTGTTTTATTTTGTTTACACCTTTAATAGTTCAGTTTTAGGACTGGTTTAGATCTAGTGGCACTCCAAAGGACAAATCGTTTCTTAAGTGGTAGTGTAAAAGGTTTGTAGCATATAGAGGTGGTTAATTTTCCAGTAATGTTAACAGTATGAGCTCAAAAAGAAAAGATTTGGTTTTTCGAGCACCATCTGATTTAAACCAGGTCTAAAACAGGGCAATTCCAACATCATTTCCACTGTAGATGTAATCAAGGCATATCCAAAGGTGGACGAAAAAGTGGATAAAAGCAACTCTAAAGCAGGCAAACCCACAAAATGAACATGACCCCAGTTTGAGAAACAGTGGACTAGAACGTATGAATTTCTATTGCCAAAAAAAGAGCATTTTTGGCTAAAACAGAATAGCACTCCAGGTTTGTTGACCAATAAAATTCGGAAAGATGGAATGAGTTTTAGTACATAAGGACATTTAAGGATTTTGTGGTTATTGAGCTACCTGATGGAGAAGGCCAAAAATAATTTGTGGACCTAGCCAATTGAAGGTGAACTATGTAACTTTTCTGGTGCTTGTAACCACGGAGATAGTTGGCATTCAACTTTTCTACCTCGTAAAGAGGCAGGTAATGCCATCAGCAAAGTTACTGGCCTTGGCATGGCGAGCATTTGTGCATCACAAAAACTATGGTTGGAATAATTCCAAGATCCATTCATCCATTTTCTTCCGCTTATCCGAGGCAGCAGTCTAAGCAGGGACTCCCAGACTTCTGTCATCCCAGACACTTCCTCCAGCTCCTCCGTGGGGGCCCTGAGGTTTTCCCAGGACAGTCCAGAGACATACTCCCTTCATTGTGTCCTGGGTCTTCCCCGGGGTCTCCTCCTGGAGGAGCAGTGGCTCAACTTCGAGCTCCCCCAAGTGACCTCACCCTATCTCTAAGCCAGTGCCCAGTCGCCCTGTGGACTCATTCAACCCCTTGTATCTGTGATCTTGTCCTTTCAGTCATTACCTAATTTCAAGATGGATATGTTTAATGCAATACTGTGGAATGTGCCAGTGGAACTTTAAGAATTATAAGTGTGACTCTGCTGGTAAGAAAATTGTACAAGTCTGTAAATACATAAACAATTTTTAGCTGATCAAAACTATTAAGATTTTTTTGACAATGATTTTATATTGTGCAAAGTAGAGAGAATCTGCTTTGGCATTGCCTTTGTAAAACGAGTTCAGCTGTCTTCTGTAATATCACTGTTATCCCACACCAATTTGAAATACTCAATGATGGATATTGCGGCTAAATGACCCAGAACATTAGGTTTATATAAACCAGCTAAAACATAACATCACACACAAAACTGACTTCACCTCTACCTCACCTGTCTCAAAAAACATTAGCACCCTGTAATTAACTCCAACTTTCTTCTTCCCCTCTTCAGCCAAAGTTTCAATTTACGCAAAATGAAAAATCTTGACATTGTCTTGTGCTGATTTGACATTATAGTCCAGGGACCATTACGGGCATGTCAGGAGTGTTGTATTACCTCTATAATAACTGTGTCCCCTCTGTAAGCCGTGTGGTCACTATTCACCACTATTACTGAAGCATCACGGAAGGCCTGCAGACAGAAGATGTGTGGGCTGAGGAGATAGGAGCAGAGCCACTGGACCAACTGCCATCAACAAACTCCCGGACCATTCAAGCACGCTATCTAGTCAAAGTAAGAGTGCCGGATGATGTATTAGCTATCATTAGAGTGGCTGTTAGCTGTAAAAATAGCATTGGGTGAAGTGTGGGTAGGCCTGTTATATATTAGCTTCAGAATGACAGTAAAAACGGACGGTGGGAATATAAGTTTGAATGTTATCGTCGTGCATGTGTGTTTGAGGCAAAAGTTGCAAGCAGATGTAACAAGTTTGAACAAGAAATCTGTAGTTTCACGATGGCCACCTGTCCCTCCAGGCATTGTGCCATGCTGTGTCTTCTGTATGAAAGTTCTGTGAGTAGTAAGTTATGGAGACTTGTGAACTATTTCAAGAATACCGTATTTTTTCGGACTATAAAGTGCACCGGATTATAAGGCGCAGTATCAAATAATATGTCAGTTGTGTCATTGTCCACACATAAGGCGCATCGGATTATAAGGTACAATAAGAGAAACAAAACGCGTGTCGGATAAATCAAACTTTATTCAGGTAATTTACAAAAATACAAGTTTAACAGTTGGTGATTTGGGCATCAAACATGCCCGGATCCCTCTCAACATTGTTCCGTTTTAACACTAAAATACAAAACCTGAAATCTGCATGGTAATCGTGGCATTTTGGGTCCTTGTACAGCACACGGCAGAACTACCGGTATGTTGCACAGTCGCCCTATATGTCGCCAACATATTACTCCTCCTGACTCGTGGAGTAATACGTTATTAGCCGTAATGTGGACAACATAAAATCGGTTCGAGGTTAGTAAACACAACCAAAGGTCATACATAAGGTGCACTGGATTATAAGGCGCACTGTTGATTTTTGGGAAAATGTAATGATTTTAGATGCGCCTTATAGTCTGAAAAATACGGTAATTTATCAGGTATATGAAACAATATAAAAACTGAACTTGTGGACTATCATTATATATACCTTGTTTTGCCACAGGTCTGTTACTGTCAGGCAATCACACCTTCTCACTTTTGCTTACCAAACAACTGCAGCTCAAGTTATCTTCAACATTCATTTTGGCATCATAGATATGGGACAGGCTCAAAGCTGGTCCCCCAGAAACCCCAGGCGTCCTATAACACCACCCAAATGGTTGTTACAGCGAACCGGGACTACTTTCTTAACCTAAAGTTTCCACATTTGTTTTGGTGTCTTACATATAGACACTTGTATTGCTCCATGCGCACTGAAGTCTGTCGTTCTGATTTAAATGAGTCCAGTGACCAGGAGAGTTCTGCTACATAGCAATTAAATAAATCCAGGAAAAGCTGACGATAAAATGGATAAAACTCAGAATTCTAATGTCGTTTTGTGAAAAAAAAAAGGTCTACCCATTCACACTACAGCTTTAAGTTGGCAGAATAGTATGGGTTATTTTTTTAAGTGCACTACAGAGTTTTATATATATTTTGAAACCTTTTTTTATCTAAACCGTATTTTCATTTTAGATAGATGAGACATGATTCGATCGAAAGAGCCTGCTTAGTCCTCCATTGTGTCAAGTATTATGCAAATGGAACAAGAAAGAGGTGGCAGAGAGTCAGTGCACTAAAAACCAATCAATGGTAATACACAGCTTTGGGTGAGAAGAGAGATAGCTCTGTGATGCCTTCAGGATCAATTCTTCTCACTTGCCTCTATTCTGCATTGCTTTTAAAAAATAAATGAAAAGGATTAGGCTTAATCAGATTAGGAGACTGCAGTTTGTGAGCTCAAGGCGGTTCTCAGTCTGCCAGGACCTAATAATATTAAGGAGATGCCTCTTCTACTCTGTGCATATTGTAAACAGAGAAAGGTGTACTGACACTTTATGCTTTAAAATAAAGAAGTACTGCAAGTATTTTGACAGCAGGAAGAAGTAACAGTGGTCTTCATTAAATGGATGCACTACTTGACTTTTGCGGTAAAAATTTAGAGTACTACCAGTAGAAACAATGGTCTGGAGATTATTACCATTTCAAAATGGTCTTCAAGCACTTTGTAGCTGTTTTACATTTTGAGAACTATAATAGATTTGAAAATGAAAAGTCAATTATTTCAAAAAATGGAAAGCTATTTGCTGTGTTTTCAACAATGTTTTTACAAAGATGAATCATTAAAAAAAATCTTTGACATCGTTCACAGTCATTTTATGACTGTGTGCTATTTAGAATAAATGGTTCTATATTTTTTTAAGAATGCCCTTTCACACTTCCTTGCCAAAGTAATTTAGAGTTGTACTAAAACTTCACATTGCACCGGTCCTTATTTAATCCTTACTTATAATTGAATTTACATCATTCATACACTCAGAAGTGGTAATAGAAATTATGCACGCACAGACTGTTTTTACTGATGAGCTTGTTTCAAGTTTAAAATTCAAATCAACATAACCAGTGTTTCTCATAGATTAGCTAAAAATACAAAGCCAGTTCAGTGTCTCTTTGAGTAGTGGGAGGAAGCCAGAGAGAATCTAAATCAAATGCTACAAACTGATTTAATTACTAACTAAATTATGTTGAGTTATATCATATTTTCAGTTTGAAAAACAAAATTCTGTTGCTAAAAGAAAAGAAAAAGATGGAATTTCTCATCGACAAGTTCAGTGCTGGAGCAGGGGGGTTGGCATTTTTGTGGTTATTAAAGTCTTTCCAATACATCAAGAAGAGTGACAAGTTCATGACTACGTTTCACATTCATGAGAAGATGTTTTATTTCAAATGTTGCATGCAATTTCTATGCTATGAAAATGTCCCCATTTTCTCTCTGTGATAATGGCATTTACGTGTTCCTTAAAAGGTTTTAGAAGTATGAGCACTTAAATGAGCACTTATATGTTTACTTAAGAACATTTTTCATATGATAGTTATATATATTTTTTTTATTTATTTTTTGCTCCAGTATCTGAACAATTCATAAAACACTGAATACTGAATAACTTAAATATTGGTGTTTTTACTTTCTTTTTTTAATTTTTTTTTATTTTGTGACTTTTGTAGTGAAATGAGATGTCAAAACCGTAGAAAAAAAACCATATATATTTTCTTTATATTTATACTTCTCACAGTTAAAGGTGCACTATGTAACTGTTTGATTGGGAGTCTGTCACCTCCTTGTTTCTATGGCAATATCAATGCACTGCCTGAAAGTTCCACAGTATGACATTAAACAGCTCTACCTTACATTTATTCAATTATGAGTGTTTTTACTGCTTAAAAATACCTAGAAAAAAAGGCATTCTGACTGAGGGCAGGGTTGCTTCAGCACAGATCTGACCTGTAACTTGTAAGCATTTCACGGACCCTCCATCAAGAAAGTTACACAATGCCCCTTTAAGTATCATATATAGATTTTTTGGAACACCCCCTTAGAACCACTTTTTCCAGCTCTCAGTCAAAGGCAAAATTAGAACTTCAATTCACATAGAGGGCACATTTTGTTTATTTGCAGCAGCTTTGCAAGCACTAAAGAGGGCTAACAAAGATGGAAGATTTGAGTCATTTGTCCATTATATCCATTAACATAGAAGCCATTTTGTCCTTTTCTTAAGGCCACTGTAGACACATTATTGATCTGCTCGTATCGATCAGTGCTCTGGAGCCCGGCCAAAACATCCAGGAGCTCTGTCCACGTACGGCCCACAGATACTCAAGGTCTCACTGTTTGGGGGAGTGGCTGGAAGCTCTATTTTTTCTAAGATGCATTATTAATATTAATGCATAAAAGGTTATTTACACTGACATACGTTTTTAGATTTGAAGGTGTCACCAAAATACTAATATTACTTCTCAACATGTGATTAGAATGTTTATTATGAATGAAATGAAATGTTGGTTAGAGAAAGCAAAAGAAGTTCTTATATTTGTTTGAAGAATTTGCCTAGTTTAAAGATGCATTATGTAACTTTAAGGTTAGGGTTTGTTACATTCTTGTTTCTATGGATATGCCATTGCTCTGCTTTACATTTATTCAATTACAGGTGGTTATTGCTCAAAAATACTTAGAAAAACATGAATTCTGACCAGTGACTTGGCCTGGTGTGGCCTCTATGGTGATTCAAAGGTTTAAAGTCAGACTATGAAACATCCAGACCAAGCAATAATATATATCAGTGGAGAAAAGCATTAGATGGACCCTCCACCAGAAAAAAATACACAATGCACCTTTAATGAATCACAAACATGTTGCTGTGAAATATAAAATTGCAATTTACACAGTATCCAAATCTAGTGTTTTAGCTTGTTTGTTTATGCTCAGTGCCCCATGGAAACTTATTTAGACCAAAAAGTGTGAGTTGGACCAAATCAAAACCAGTTAGAATCAGTAGCAAACCACACAGGAGTCCACTGGGAACTGCTTTTTAGTTTCCAAACTAAAGAAAATCAAGCGCTCTTTCAAACTGGCTCACTGTCACACAAGTCCAAACTCAAACTCAAGTCCACTTAATCTGGACCAAATGGTTTTGGAAGCAAATTTAATTTTCCCAATTTTTCTCCAGCAAAAAGCCTCCCTTATGCCTGAATATTTCGGACATTTACTTCCTGAACCACAACAAGCTTCAAAACAGGCCAGACTGTTGAGTTTCATTCTGTATTAGAAGTTGAAAAGCTACTTCTTGTATTTTTAGTACTTTTTGTAAATTATATTATATTATATTGTATTACTTTGTCTGGAATGTTTCAGAGTTAAATTAAACATTAAACTTTCTGTCTTCATGGAAACCAAACTATCAGTTTACAGGTCAGATATGTGAAGAGGCAATCCCACTCACAGTTGAAATGCCTGTTTTTCAAGGTATTTTTAAGCAATAATCACATGTTATTGAATACATGTATGGTAGATTTATTTAATGTCATACTGTGTAACATTCCAGGCAAACTAAACATATTAACCATAGGAACTATCCCACCAAACCAAGTAGTAATTCGAAACACATGAAAACCTGTAATACACACTTTAACACCTGTATTTTTAGACAATCCTTGAAATCCCTGATAGCACCACTGACCCCCTTTACCGGCTTTTCCAATAATCAAACAAAACATCTACTTTTAAGAGGTGTTATCCGAGAACATAAATCAGTCATGTCCAAACACTGCAACATAATGTGAAAACAACTGCCTCCTCCAAGGCTTTAAGTGTGCTGTTATTTCAGAGTGACCTGCTCTGTTCAGTCAAGAAGCACTCATTGGATGTTTTCAGCTCAACAGTCCCCCGGCATAGACAGCAGTGATCAATAAGACACCTCTTTTATCGCTCCACTTCACAACTGTCTGCTCCCACCGCCCCCAAATACTCTGACATGCACAGACGTCTAGGTAAACAAACTTAAAATGGCAAAGGTGAGATTCAAGAGCCCGACCGGAGGCTTTTTATAAAACATCTTTAAACTTGAGTGGAGCAATTTTCTTCTTTTTAGAGGGGGTGCAATGCAAAATCGACATTTTGGAGTTTTCAATCATGTTCTGACATTGTTGCCTCATTAAAAAGCATGCCTGGTGTGGTTTTACATGTCACCTATACATGTTTGAGTCATTCTTGTGATCTCTCCAGGGAACTAATGAAACTCTTTTTACAGTTAGCAGTACAAGACTTTCCAAAACTCAGTATGATACCACAAAATACACTACAACTTCACAAACCTGACGCAATGTGAAGTTTCAGTAATTAAATGCACGCTGATTGCTCTTTTTTAACATCAGTCTCTTGTATTTTTGCTACTCATTTACAATTTATTATAGCCATTTATATTGTTGCTTTTTGTTACTATAATTTATTGTGATGTGTGAGCCATTGTGTCCAAATAATTTCCCTTGTGGATCAATAAAGTTTGTCCAAGTCTATCAGGGTAAATGTAACAGAGTACTCCAGACCCACTATAGTGTACATTGTCTGTTGTTTTTGGTAGAGGTGATTTAGGTTTGGGTTCTTTGTGGTGTCAACACTTATAAGTATTTGTCTTCGCGGAAATGGCGGGTGAGTGGGTAGTTCCGCTGCTCCCGGCTGCACCTCATTTCTCTGGTCAGTCCCTCGGTGAGGAGATGTCACCTGTGATTTGCAGCGCCTTGTTCAAGAGTCCTCTGAGACCCGCGCTTAGGTTCAGGACTATGGGACTTCTGATTTTCTCCTATTTTATGCTTTGGCGAAGTTGCTAAGGAGTATTTTATTTCAATTTTAGTGGGTTTTAAAATGTTGGTAACTGTTCTTTCCTATTGATCCTGTGGTGTTCTGCATGTAGTTATCAAATGCTTTTGTCCAATGAGATGTTACTGCTTTGTCTGAAATGTTTCACAATATGACATTAAACCTTTCTATGTTCTTTGAGACACCACCAGACGTTATATGTTAGATCTGTGAAGAGGTGACCTGATTCACAGTCAGAATGCATGTTTTTCTAGGTATTTTTGAGCTATAAAACCTGTAACCGAATAAATGTAAGATGCAGCTGTTTAAAGTCATACTGTGGAACATTCCAGGCAGAACATTGACATATAAAAAAGTAGGCAATAGACTCCTTGCCAAAATGTTACTTAATGCACCATTAAGAGTCTGAAAACTCAAGAAAAAATACAAAAGGGGTTTAAACAACACATTTTCAGGACATGTAATCAATGCGATGTTTACGGTCCTGTTTAGGTGTTCAAACAAAAAGGTGAGAGTAACTAACTAAAAAACTGCTAGCTATCGTGTAACTGTATTGTTATTTGAGTGTGACTTGTTTAACAGTGCAAATCAGCTAACTCATTTCCAGCTAAGACTTTTCTTTCTGCTCAGATTTTGCTAAAACAAAGGAGAGATTAAAGCCTAACTGAGTAACAGCGCTTCAGAGTGAGTAGTGCCTTCTGTTAGCATCAGACCCCCAGGGAATGTCGATCAGCTGCAAATCAATATGGTTAAACCTCCAAATTATCTAAATAAAAAGAGTGTTTAAATGTGATGAAATGAGATGAATTCTTGCATACAGATGAATTCATAAAGTCATATAGCCAAACTGCTGCCCGAGAACACACGCTGCATTCACGTGAACTTGGAAATTGGGAAACTGGGAGATAGCTATAATTGTCCGACTTCACCGAGAGTGAAGTGAAACGCACGTGCAACAATGATAATAATGTATATTTGCATAGCTTAATTATCTTTGCTGATTCATTGGAAAGTTGTGCAAAAAAAAACAGTTTTTGCAACAGACTTATGTGGTGGGGATGGTGTTCCTTGTAGGTGAACTGAGGTTAAACTAATTATTTAGAAAGTTTTCGTAAAGTTGTTGCTAAGTACTTCATTAAAGGTCCTATATTACGCTAAATTGACTCTTGTGAGCTGTAACCCATTGGATAATGTCGTTACCTCCTGAAAAAAACATCCACTGAGTTAGGGTTTTGTTTGTTCACGCATGTTTGTTTAACCTTATATTATCAGACTGTCTACATGCTTTGTTCCACCTTGTGATGTCATGCAGTGGTAGTACTCAACTTAACAGATAACTTTTAAATTTAGTTCAGTAGAAATGGCAATTCCAGGGCAGAAATGATCAAAATTATTCAAGTGAAGGTGTATGGAGTTTTAAAAACACAAAAAGCACTGTGTATATTTATTACCACATGACATCACAAGGTGGATCAGAGTTTTTTTTTGTTTGAGAGAAGAACTCAGGGTAAACATGCAGGGTTTGCGTGTGGATGAAACAAAACAACTCCAGGATGTTTGTGACGAGAAAACGATATTATAACAGATCAGAAAATATTGTAATACAGGCTATTTATTTAATATTTTTTTAATGGGAATCAGTACCACAGTTGCTATTAAAATGCTATTTATTTAAGATCGCCATGTCAGTTACTGCTTCAGCACATAATCTCAATCCACCTATTTGACATTAATATGGTCAAGCTGGGTCAAATGCAAACACTTAGCCGACCCTCTCATTTAGCCCCGCAAAACATTTCTAGACAAAGTGGGGATATTAAACTTACGTACTTTGTCATCCATTTTATAATCACTCATCACATATTTTCTCCATCAAAGTTTTGCGAGTTGAAATAGTTTTTGCATCAAACAGCTTTTATTGCACACAGCGCACTCTTAAGTCTTCACGAGGCATCAAAAGACTGAGAAGCGAATAACATTCTCCATCTACAAAGAGTTCTAGTCTGTCTGGTCTCTTAAAGATTGCAATAATAAAGATATTCAGCAAGTTCTATACAAAGCTGTTGTAATTAATGTTCACAATTAAGTCAAGTAAAACAGCAGTGTTTTTTTTTTAAGGGGCTATATTACGCTATTTTCTGATCTATGTTATAATGTCTTTTCATCAAAAACATACCTGGAGTTGTGTTTGTTTCATTTACACGTTTAACACACAGATCCTGCATATTTAGGTTCTTCTCTCAAACCGAAAACACTCCTTGTGATGTCATGTAGTAATGCAGGGAGAGCTCCAATGTATGTTTAAACTCCATACACTTTCACTAGAATCATTTTGATCGTTTCACCCCAGAGAAAAGGTAAAAAGAAGCTAGTGAATTTGAAAACAACTGCCTCGTTGTTACGACCCAGCTCTGCTAGGGTGAGGGAAGTAACAAAAAACACCAAGGTGGAAAATGGAATAAATAAGTAAGGTTTAATTAACAGGTGCGTAAAAGGTTTAGCTTAACAAAACATGGTAAAATATGTACATAACTAAACCAAGTTAAGAAACAACACAACAGATGTAACATAAAACAAGTTTTGTGCTAAACGGGTCACGTGGGTTCCCAAAACGAGTGATTAACTAAGGGACAAAAAAAGAAACCAAAACCACGAATGTCCCAAAGAAAACCACAAACCCACAAACAGAATCGAGTGACCAAATCAAAAGGCACAAAACAGATCGAACTAAACCAAAACCGAGTGTCTCAACATACAAAAGGCACATACTAGTATAAACACAAAGTGACTGACACAAATAAGACACATTGGCAGACCAGCAGCCCCGAACAGGTGCTGGTGATCTTCTTAAATAGGGGGAGGAGGCTGGAGGCGGGGCCAGGTGTAAAGGTGCTCCACCAATCAGGGACCAGGGCTCGTGCAGCAGGAACAAAATGGCAGCAAAACAGACACAAATACAAACTGAAGGCCTGGGGCCGTAACACTTGTGACATCACAAAGTGGAACAGAGCATTCTGAGATGTAGACAGACTAATAAAGGATTTCTCAAACAGGTGTGAATGAAACAAAACACAACTCCATGCATGTGTTTGATGAAGTAACAACATTATAACAAGACTTTTGTGTAATATAGGACCTTTTGTTAAAGTATATATCAATTGTGCAGCTTCTGAAGTAAAAATATTAAATGCTACAGAAATATTGTGTGTGTGTGTTTGGTGAATTAGAAAAAAATGAAAAATTGATTGTTTGATTGCAAAATGGTGCTGTGTTCTTGAGCAAGACACTTCAGCTCTGAATGCGGTGTGTGTATGACTGTTGATGGCTGAAGAGGCTATTTGTGAGCAGCTCTCAATAGCCTCTCCTTTCAAGTGTAGAAACTGTATTATACATAAACACAATGCTGAATACCGAATCAAAGAGAAAGTAAGTGCTTGTTTGTGTACGTCTTTACTGCATTAAGCCGGGCATACATTGTGCAATTTTTGCCCTTTTTGAGATGATTTTTCACTTATTTTCACTGGTTTTGGGATTGGGACAAGTTTTAGCTTCATTGTGTGTCGTGCGTAGTGTAGTTTACATGGGGTAAAAAGAACCAGAACCTCACGACCAACTCCTGATCGGCATTTGTAGACTGCAAGAATATCAAACCTGTTTGAAATACAACCACCTCTCATGAAGGTTTTGTACTGTTGAAGCAGTTTGTATAGTGTCAGGACATGAGCTGTGAACTTTTAAACCCTGCGATTTTGTCTTACAGTTTGAGCTGGGGCTGATTGAAAGGATTGAAAATATTGCACAGTCTACGCCTGGCTTTATGTCTAAGTTTGTTTAAAGAAACTATACTATATTTTAAACTAAATAAACTTTACTCAACTGTGTTCCCTGATATATGTTCAAATCAAATATAGTTTTAAATGATCACAATTGTAATGCTGATTTTATTCTTAACTAAAAACACTTTGGACATGAGAACAAAGTTGTCATAATATGGTGTTTTGGTTCTCAAGACGATCCAGTCGGCGTAAATCTAAAAGGACTCCCTCTGATCTGAATGGTCACTACTTAAACCCGAGTATCTGTAGCCAATCATGAACCAGTGCTAGTGGAGCCTCTGCAGCTCAGGAAGTGAATTCTGGAGGTTCTGAGCTTTCACATGAGACATGGTTGGTTCATATACTGAGAAAACGTGTCATGATAGTACATTTTTTCAAACAATAACCCTGTAACTACAAATAGTTATTTTAAAAATAGCGTATTTCTCTGTCTTGCAACATCAAACTTTTCCACCTGGTCTTGGGCAGAATTTGCAGTGTCAAAGGCCTAGATGGAGTGACTAGTTCATCTGTTTGTACAATCTCCCGCTCCCCCTCGCAATGCATGCTAAAGTAGGCTCCTACTGTAGATTATCACAGTAATCCAATAGTGAGTGCGACTCCCATGTCAGCCTGTGCGATACAAAGAATAACAATTTCACATGCGGAGCTGGCACCACATAATAGGCTTGAGTCTATGGGGGACACAGCCATTTGTTCAGGAACAGAGCAGACAGCCCCGAGGCAGAGAGCAAATATGCACTGAAGCTATTGTGTCTCTATGCTCAGATATGAACTGCATGGGGCTGTGAGCGTGAAGAGAAAGAAAGCACTCATTCAAAAATGTAGAGTTATTTTAAAATCGCTTGAAAGATTGCTAAAAAATTGCTAGCTTTTGTCAAAATTTTAAGAGACATCAATGTTTGCATTTGTATCGTGTTTGGTGTGAACGTATTATTATCTGATCTGTTATAATGTTGTTTTCTCAGCAAAAACATACCTCGTTTTTAGTTTAGTTTCATTCATACACACACAAACCCTGCAAATTTAGACTTAGGCCTCTCAAACAGTAAACACTCATGCAATGTTACAGGAAGTGCTCCTTACACATTCAATCATTTGGATAATTTCAGCTCTAGGAATTGCCAGTCTCTACTAAACTTAACATAAAATGTAGCCTCATGACATCACAAGGTGGAACAGAGCATTTTGAGCTTGTAGACAAAGTAATAATGCAATAGTAATAATGTTACTCAAACAAGAGGGTCAACGACGTATAAGGACAATGTCAGGTCTGCATAAATCTTTGTTTGACATTTATATTAAGCATTTTAGTGTTTTTTATGAACATGAATTGGCCACGACCTTAAAAAATGTCATGTGGTGCGACTGAGAATAACCTTAAAATTGTTTTACTTTCTAAAACATAGTTGGAATATTAATCAAGCTATGTAATGTGAACATGATTTTTGAAAACATGAAAAAATGGACAAGTATGTACATGAATTGGCTCCGACTTTAAAAAATGTCATGTGGTGCGACCGAGAATAACCTTGAAATATGTTTGTTTGAATATTATGGGGGAAATATCTATTCAGGAAAGCTGAAATTTCATGTGGGATTACAAAACACATCAGAAAATATGCCAAAAAAGAAAGAAAATAAATTTGATTAGATTTAGAGTAATTTTAAAGTATAAAAATCAGCATTAAGGGTGGACAAAAGTACAAAAAACATGCAGAATAACTAATGATTTCTGAAAAAAACGATTGGTTCCACAGTGGTCAGAGGTACTACATGTGGAGAATTATTATAAAATTTGAAGCTTTTTTTGACTGAGAAAATTGCAATTGAACAGACATCATGTCATTGACCCATGAATGAAACAGAACAAAACTCTGGGTATATTTTTTATGAAGAAACAGCATTAATACATAATAATTGAAGGTACACTGTGTAACTGTGTAATGTCTCAATCGAGATGTTATTGCAAAGTCTAGAATGTTTCACAGTATGGTATCCACACACCAAGTTACAGATCAGATCTATGGAGAGGTGACTTTGTTCAATGTAAGAATGCATGTTCTTCAAGGTATTTGTGAACACAAATTACTCAATCGGAACAATGTTGTAGCTACCAGAAAAATTATACGGTGCATCTTAAACAGCAGGATCAACCTTACTCTTCAATATTAACTGATAATATCTATGGCTATAATATTGTACAAAACATTATATCAGATTTTGTAATCCCCCTCTGATTTGCTTATAATCTGCATTTATATTACACAGTTCTATCTTAGAACATAGACAAAGTGACCAAGAAGATAAAACTTTTTAATTTTGAAATTTGGTTCAATTACAGACTTTTTCCAACACTCTATGAACTGTTTGCACTTGACTTTATTGTATGCTATGATTTGTAATTTATTACCTCTACACTCATCATCAGTCAAATCTTTATTCAGTTTATGGTGCACACAGCTGGACTCTAGAAGAAGCTTGTGAAGGCATCAAACAACAGAAGATAAAATAAAAGACTATCACCCAAAGCATATGCGTATGTCTGATTTGAAACTGCAAGAGTAAAACGCAATCACTTAAATCACAATTTTATCATTGCAAGACATGTAGTTGTTCACTCCAAAATTAAGCCACATCAGTAAAGATAAGATGTAGAGGTCAGTTTTGTATCCAATGATTTCACTGCAAAAATGAAATTAGTTAAAATGACATGAATTTACAAAATTAAAGATCCACTGTGTAACATTTTCCACTGGTTTGTCATCAAAGCTTTGTCTGGAATTAAGCAGAAGATACCACCAGGTCAGATCTGTGGAGAGGCAAACCTGCTCACAGAGGGAATGCATGTTATTCAAGGCATTTTTGAAAACACTTGACTTGAACAAAAAAAAGATATATATTTATTGCCATACTGTGGAACATTCCTTTTCCATGGAAACAAGCAGTTGGTACATCTCATCCTCAAAAAAGTGACCCTTTAATCTTAAAGTATTTTTGACTATAGTTTCAATGTCTTGTTCTTTGACTGGTGATATAGCTTCATGAAAATCTGCAAATGTAGAAAGTATTAATCAGCAAATGCTAGCTTTGAATAAGAAGCAATTAGTGAAATCATTCCAAGTCACGGTGGTTCATTAATTTCCAAACTAAGATTAATAATCTGAAGTCATTTTAACTTATCTGTTCAATCTGCTGTGCTCCGTTTTGTCTCATACTGCAGAAACAAAAGATATACCACCTTGTTTTAAAGAAGGGGTATTATGCTAAATCAACATTAGGTTTAGGCTTAAATCATGTTATAATGCAAAAAAAAAACATGCCTGAAAATGATTCATATGACATCCATGCATATCTGTCCATATTATGTCCAAAGCTCAATTTTTCATAAATATATAAAAGCATAATGGAAAACTATACAATACAACTTCACACAGCTGATGAGATGTGCTGCAGTTTCATTGGCAGCACACTGTTTTCACACTGTTTATGTTGTGATAGCACTCTTTAGGGGTAGTGACTTAGCGCAGAGAGCAAACGGAGAAAAGACCCCAAATGGAAACTTATTAAACATTTTCATAGGCTGTTTTTAAATATGTTATGTGTTTGCAATAAATACCCCATAGAAATGTAATAGCCACTCTTTAACCTACTACAAATGGCTGTAACGCTAAATATTGAAACATCTGCTCTCCATTTTCATTTCAATTTTACATCTAAAAAAATTCAGCATTAAAAGCAGAGCAAAACTCCACTCTTGTTTTGTTACCGATGACGAGACCACATTGGACAGCCGATATGAGTCACTCTCCGCACAAACTTTCTCCCGACTTTTATTAAATCTTCCACCAAATTTCCTTGATATTTCTCGAAGGCCCGGGTCGCCTTGTTTACCCCTGACAGATGCTGTTGCTCTAATTCCGAAAAGGTAAAGTGCTAGTTCCATCTGTGGCTTTCTGGAAGGCTGAGCGTGCATATTTGTCAGGGAGCAAAATGAAGGACTATGTGGAGTGGAGGAGTGAGTGTGCTCGGTCTCCTTGCTGTGTACTGGCGCCGTATTTGATCAAGCGTTCCATAATCATTAGGTGGGCCCTTTCCTCTCTGCTCTCGGGGTTGTTTATCTGCGAGCGCTCCTGGAGACAGCCGTAAATAAATGAAGAAAGAGTAACTGGACTGGGAACGCAGGCAAGGGGGGTTTGGAGTTTGCACCGCAGACTGGTCATGGTACAAGCAGAGCGGATGTGTTTTGGTGTGCGGATGTGATGGGGTTTTCAGGTTTGTTCAGTGTTAAAACAACTCGAGTGAACACAAGAAATTAAATGTTGAGATTCTAAAAAATAATGTATTAATGATGTCATTTTGTATTTTCTTGTATTTTATTAACTAATATAAAAGCTACTTGCATCCAATCAGGCTCATAGTTACTAAAAATCATGGGAAAGCAATAGCTGGCATTATCCCAGACACTTGATTCTCGGTCATGGTGCATTTTCCGGAGTGACAGAAATGCTAAATATGGGCAGAGATGGAAGAATAATAAGGAGACAACAGCATGACATGATCCCACGCAGTTGTTTCTGTGTCATGGAGCAATATTGCAGCAGGACTAAGATGGTAGATTAATGAGCTTAAAATGCTTTAAATACTATTCACTACTCAAGATATTTATTTGTGTGTTACTGACTTTGTTAACGAGTTTGAGAACATTGTTATGAATGTTTTTTGTTTTTTTTAATGGTTTTTTTTTTTGTGCTTTTGATGGACCATAGGCCACCAAATATTCAAGTCTGTGGTGTGGGGACTTGAGAATAGATGAGCTGTTACTGATTGTGCTTCAACCATCTATTAATGCTGATCTGAAAATGGAAGTTTAAAAATCAGCATTAAGGGCAGACAAAAGTACAAAAAACATGCAGAATAACTAATGATTTCTGAAAAAAAATATTGGTTCCACAGTGGTCAGAGGTACTACATGTGGGGAATTATTATGAAATTTGAAGCTTGAGGAAATTGCAATTGGACAGACATCATGTCATTGACCCATATTTCAGCACATGGAAATACTGTTTGATATAATTTGGTAGTGATCCATCCACCTATTGCCTTTCTCTTCCTCGGATCGTGGAGGCAACAGTCTGAATAGGGATTTCTACACACTTCAGCTCCTCCGGGGGGACATGCCCCAACACCTCCTCAGGGAGGCGTCCAGGAAGCATCTGAAACAGATGCCGGCCCCATCCTTAAACAGAGAGACCACCAGAGGGACATTCCCCAACCACCAAGTGCTGTTATAGAGACGTGTGAGCCAAGACAGCCCCACAACATCCAGGCATTTAAAGGCACATTGTGTAACTTTTCTGGTGCAGGGTCCATCAAATGCTTTTCTTTACGGAGATGTTATTGCTCTGCCTTTCTGCCTTCAAGGAGTCCAAACCAGACCAAGTTAGAAGTCGGATCTCTGGAGAGGCAACCCCGCTCACAGAAGAATGCCTGTTTTTTTGGGTTTTTTTTTTTCGTATTTTTGAGCTATAAACTACTAGTAATTGAATAAACACGAGGTAGAGCTGTTTAATGCCATACTTCCCTAAGTCCCCAGTCTTTGCTTCCTCCTCAAATTGAACTGATCCTCAAAGTATTCCTCCCATCGTCCAACAACATCCCAGTCAAGCTTAGCAGTTTTCCACCCACATTGTAAACACACTGTTTGCCAGAATTTCTTTGAGGAGGAAAATTGCGCTTATATAATTTATGAGCAACCAAATAGTTAGTAGTCTAAGTACTAGTTATATTCATTCTGGTTTTGCAGTAAGCTACATACTTTATCTACTCATTCATCGCACCACAACTACTTCTGGCATCCATTCTCCCTGTAATAAAACTGTTTCCACTGATTAATCTTTCGCCCTCTTTTTTACAGCAAGTATTGCAACAGCACCCCACTTATTTCATCTGAGAAATGATGTCCTGAAAAACTTTTCGACATTGGCATATTGATAATAAGTTCGTAAAGCATTTATTATAATTGGTAGAGCTGCACGATTCATCACAATTGAATGGCTATTTGAATGGATGCAATTAGAGAATCACAATGGCTGCAATTTCCTCCACAAACAACAAAATGGCCTGTCTTCTTCTGCATAAAAACTGCTAACCCTGTAGTTTAGATCGTACTAACATGCTCTGAAATGTGATTCTTGTATAGCATTGTCAGTTCATATTTCAGTCTTTTGTTGATCCTTCTGTACATACTTAAACTTTCAACAAACCGTATTCTTAAAACATAAATTGCAATTCTAATCGCAAAGCTTGTCAGACAAATCACCATTAGAATTTCTTCCCAAATCGTTCAGCTCTAATAATTGGTACTAAAACTGTCAGCAAATAAAAATCTGAAAATGAAAATTACACAGTGAATGACATTGGATCTCTTCTACTATGCCTATAAAGACATTTCTGTAGCATCAAAAAGTCTAGATAGCAATTCAATGGAGGGAGGCGGAGCTGGCTATCCTCCTCCTTCGCCCACTTTACCGCTAAGCTTTGGCTCATTGTCTACAATTAATGAGTTTCTCCCATACTGAGAAACATGCAAATAGAGATTTCTGCTTTGGAGACTGCAATTAGCGAGGAGGCAAAAGGGATATGAGGCGCTAATTATGTGCTTTCATTATTTCCATGGCTACTGCTACATGTAGCCAACCTGAACTGAGCAGTAAGAGAACAGGGCATTACAGTGGCTTATGTGATACAACAACACAGGGACATGGATGGGGAACAAAGGTATTTAAAAGCAAAACAAACAGCTTTTTGCAGTTATGGAATGAAAGTCTGAAGACACAATGATCTCTGAAATTTTTATACAGAGAAATATAAGTTTGGTCACCACGCCCTCTGTCACACCTTAAGTCAGACTCCAAAATCTAATTGCTCTAACTTCTTTTTTTCCTCATAAGCAGCCATATTTGTTTTGATAATCCATGACTGGTTAATCCACCTGTCAATCATGCCCATTTGAACTCAAGTGACTCAGCAGACTCACATCTCAAGTATTGGAGAATTGCGTTTTCTAGATGCCAGGCAGAAGCAATGGTAAATATATAGCTTTTTCCATTTTCACTCAAAGCACTTTATGTCCAGGAACACAGCAAAGACTAAAGGGTTAACATTTCAGGGCAAAATATTGAGTTGTTTTTAACACAAAAAGTGTAATTTTAACTATTTCAAAGTTAAATGGGGGTTTGAGTTGGGGTTATTTGCCAGAGCTGATATGGCTGACAAGTTAATTCAGCTTCCACGAGCATTTATTCAACTTCCATCCATCCATTCATCCATTTTCTCCTGCTTAATCCGGCTGGGTCGCGGGGGCAGCACGCTGCCCATTTCTCTGTGCACCAGACCCAGACCCTATGAACCTCTCAGCAGGTGGTGAGCCCGCAGGAGGGTTATTCAATTTCCCTTAGTGTTAATTTTGAATCTCCAATCCACCACTTCAAACTCCGACAAGAGGAGACCAGTTTGAACTAGTTTTGTCCATCATTTCATCATACACTGAATAAAATAAAACCCCTCTGTGTGTTGTTTAGCTAAATCAGGAAACCCTACACAGTGTTATCCATTCAAATGTTATCCATTCAAAAATGTTAATATAACTCTTGATTTTGGGGTTAAACAGGAACTTTGGTCCAGTGTCGCTTAACTGACATTTCCCAAAAAAGTTACATTAACTCTAGAACAGATTGGACTAATTGAACCCAAAGAAAATGTTAAAGTTGATTCTGTGAGAGTCAATTTTAACACTCTGCTTTTTGCTGTGAACTATTCATCCATTCAAACGCACATACAGTATATACACCAGTGTAGGAAGACACTGGGGGAAATGTGGGTTAAGTGTCTTGCCTGAGGACACACAACAGCATTTATCTATGGGAGAAACACACCACCAACCTGTGGGTCAGTGAATCTGACCACTCAACCAATAATGTTTATTTCCAGAGCAGGATTCAAACTTCTAACTTTCGGATCAGTGAACAAACACTCAACCAACTAAGCTACTGTTGCCCATTCATATGCATATAAAATTGACAGAGAAATTACAATAGTGATATTATTCAAGTTTATGGTAAATTTACAATAATAGCTTGGAATTTATAGTGGCATGATGTGACATAGCAACAAGCTGCACCTTGATAGATTGTGTTATCTACTGAAGAACAGCAATATGCTTTTGCAGTTAGTAGCCACTAATTTATCATGATTCTCCAAGGGAACATTTAACAGTCTACAAGTGGGAGGCAAAATTCTTTTAAGAAATTATGGGCCTAAAATGAAACCATTTTCTAAATAAATCCACATTATAAATTGTGTGTGGAGAGAAAAAGCCAACATAGATCAGAGCTTCAGAATCCACTAACTTGAAAAAAATGAACAATAAAAAACAGTGATGCAATGTGGTACCAACTCCATTTGTAGGATTAAGAAAGCGTTTTAGGTAATTACAGCTAAAGACAAATCTCCTAAACAGGATTCAGACTTAAAAAGTGTATTGTTTTTCAAGAAAGTTTGAAGAATTTTCATACACTGCAAAGGAATAATGTAATTTAAAATATAATATCATGAAAGTGCCGCCATTTTCCCATTCCCCATTGGCTGAAAGTTTGCTCAAAATATATGCATGCAATACTATGAAAGGAACTAATCCAATGTAATGTAAAGTATTTCTGCAAAAAGGTTTATATTTTAGAATAAGATGATGCCATAATTTAGTTTATTTTACAGTGCTCATGTGCACGAGCAATAAGCAAAGAAACACAGAAGAGATGCTTTGTACCAGACCATCGCTTAATCTCCATTTACAGTCCCTGAGACAAAGAAAACACAGAATACACAACACAAACACAAATATCATAAAACAATTCAATCTAAATACAGAAATTATATATTGAATTTCAAGAGGAAGTTCAGGGCCTATATAACTACGGGAGGTTCTGCAGTTAGCATGAAGACACAATACACTCAAGTTTTTAGATTGTTCGGAAGTTGCAAAATGGATTTAAACAACACAAGTTCATGGTCCCATTAAGGGATTTCAAGAGAAAAGGTGAAAAACTACTGGCTAATGCTAAAAGTTCTAACTGCATCGTCTCTTTCTGGTCAGATTGTGCTAAAACAAAGCCCAGATTAATGTCTAACTTGAACAACGGTGCTTCAGATGGAGCAGTGCCTACAGTTAGCATTACACCCCATGGACAGACACATTTCCTGTATTACTCAGTCTAAATAAGCTTTGTTTGTGTGCAAATCAAACAAAACACAACTCTAAATATCTTTTAGATGAGGAAACAACATTATAACAGATCAGAAAACAGTGCAATATGGGCCCTCTAACTAAATAAAATACAATTATTGGAGAAATTTCCTCAAAAAGTCAGGCAGGAATTGTTTGTCTGAAAACCATACAGAGAATGCTATGATGTAATCTGAAACCTAACCCAACCTTTTCTGTCTTTTCACATTCTCTGCTACAACTTTCGTCTCTGAGCTGCAGATCAAGGACTTATTTGTGTAGAGTATTTCAGACTTTTACCTCAGAAACGGTGCCACACTTCTTCGGCGAGCACACAAAAACATCAGAGCACTGAAATGACTGTGATTTGGTGTCCCATTGCCTTACTCTCTGTAAGCCTGTACAAAACACAATGCGCTTTTGTCATGGAAATGTGACGCTATAATACTCTCTCAGCACCCAATGAAAAGACTCAAGTGGTGAAACTTCTGTAAAGAAATACTATAAAACTGCACATTGAAAGTCATACACTATGACTTATTATACTTTGGAATACTAGATAACCTTTCTGGTGGTGTTGTCACATGCTGGTTTCCATGTTGCTTTAGCAATAATGTCCATAGTACGCCATTAAATTGATCTCCCTCCATGGAAACAAGCCATGTCAAGTTGCAACACCAGTTGCCATCGCTCAGAGTAAGAATGCATGATTGAGCAATAAAATCACATGTAATTAAATAATGCCAGATTGATACAGTACGT
The DNA here is from genome assembly GCA_000787155.1 of Scartelaos histophorus. Classification (NCBI taxonomy): domain Eukaryota; kingdom Metazoa; phylum Chordata; class Actinopteri; order Gobiiformes; family Gobiidae; genus Scartelaos; species Scartelaos histophorus. Next base: position 37,587 of record KN489799.1, read on the forward strand.
TTAATGCCATACTGTGTAATATTCCAGACGGAGCAAGAGCATCTCCTGGGAGACAAGCAGGTACCTGACCCTACACCAGAACAAAAGTTGTGCATAATTTATATCAGCTGAATGATTGCATTTACAGCTGTAAAAATATGAGTTGTAAAAACATGTTTGTTTTCTTTTCATATTCACTAACTTGAGTTCTTCAAAGACAATGATTATGAAAGATGTAATTACCCAGATGACAGAAGTAAACAAACTGATATGTGATGTCACCTAGACTGCTGACACTTCTGAAACATGTCAAGTGTTTAATTACATTTCCTTTGTTTACTGAAATAATAAATCAATTATATGAATATGGAAATGTTTGTTGAAAGCAATGTGTACAGGGGACATTATGAGAAATAAACTTTCTTACTTACTTACTCAGAGCTAATGCATTTTATAGGCTTGTCAAAGCCCCTCAAAGCACTACACTGTAATCATTATTCAGTCACTCCACACTCAGTGGAAGTACTATTAGAGCCACAACTGCCCTGGGCAGACTGAAGGAAAGAAGGCTGCCAATCTGCATCTTCCACCTCTCTGACCACCATCATCATTCAGAGACTTTATACTAGGAAATGTGAGTGAAGTGAATGACAAAAACAGAGAAAATGTAAAAATATGAAATACTGATGACTAGTTTATTACTATATACCCCACAAAAGTATCATCTTTAAGTAGCAGTTTGATAGAAATTAAAAACATATGGAGCAAACATGCTAAAGACTTTACTTAGGATTTTTATGGACCATGTGTTGGAATATATCTGTAAGGGCAAACATTCAGAACTTTGGAAGGGTAGACGAATCAAAACAGGTAGGCCTACGTCTTTGATGAGAATCCAACATGATAACACGATCAAAAGCCCCTAAAAGTGACTTTAACACAACACACACCCCTTTTATCGCAACTTTTGTCGATTTAAGCAGTGAGCATAATCTGTTTTGATTTGGCGGCAGAGAGAACCGGCAAACGCCACTGTGCATGCCGCCATCTCCAAAGAGCTTAGAGCGCAGATCTGCTGTTTGACGGAGGATAAAACACAGCATACAGAGACAGAATCGATGTGCTTCTTCTGAACTGTATTGTGAAAGCTTTGCCTGTATCTGAGTGTATTCAAATGAAAAGTCTATCTCTGCAGTAACAGTAGCAGTATGCTGTTGTGTACCACCACTTAGTCCCAAAAGCTCTTGACTCACCGCTATATTCACTTTTAACTTCAATGTCATCCACCAGTGAAGCCCCCTGCGGGTCTCACTGGTTTGTAAATGCTGCGGTTCACCCCCTTTTGTGCAACGTACAATGTGCCTTTGAAAAATGGAGAAAAAATAATAAGTGCCATTCTCTTTCATGGCACTCGGAGCACCTGGGGAAGTGTTGCGCCCGCATGATGATGATAAGAGGGATATTGAAAAGGGAGCTTGATGGATTTCAATATTTCCTCCACCCTCGCTGTTCTCTCTTTAGCACAAAAAGTACATGGGAAAGATGTTTAGTCTTTTTGGTTTTAGAATTATAATCTTCAAATTATTGTTGCTAGAATTAAACCAGAACAGTTAGTAAGATAGTTGCATAGGGAGTAATCATGCTAACGGTAAATTTACGAAAAAATGCCTTGCTCGAGGATGATGTAGTATTGAACCGACGTAAACTGCTAACTCTAAAGAAGCTTTGAATTGGGCCTGGGAAAGATTGCAAGATTACTCAGATGTATAAATTATCATCAGACATGTTTATTATGAGGGAAACACATTATAAAATAGTAAAAAGTTCCCAAAAATCTATTTTTATTTTCAATACTTTAAAAATGCACTAATATGTTTTTTTTCCCTCTTAAACATCTTTCATATTTTCATGTCAACAAAGCGAATTATTCACAACTAACTAACTGATTCTCCTGGCTCACGGCTTGTGGTAGAATTGTCAAAGTTTAGAGTTCAAATTACTTGTTATGCAATTAATGCATTCAAAGCTACAAATGTCCTTTTGCACCAGATTAAAATAGTTACATCATTTCTGCAAACTTCACATCCAAAAACACACTTCACACTGCCTTGTGTATTTTGGGGATATCCCTTCCCTTGGCCATTGACTCCCTGGTTTTCTATCAGCCTCTTGCACCTCCCTCATCTTTACTGCCAGGCACATCCTCTGAGGTACCATTCCCCTTGAAGGCCCTGTGGTGAGCCAAAGCCCTGCTGCACAGCCAGAGCCAAAGGATTCTGGGTAGTTGAAAGCACCTTTTCCGTCACAGCTACCTTCAAAAGCCCAGGAAGCCGTCCAGAACACAGGGACATGAGATCAAAGCTACCCAGACAGCACTGGCTAATTAGAAGGTGGGACTTTATGTACATGCTATTGTGGGCTGCTGTCAGGTTAGCGTATGCTATAAGGTTAAGCGAAAGGTGCTATTAAAGATGCATTATGTAACTTTTCTAAAATCAGTAGCTCGTCACAACTGTCGCCGAAGTGTCCTTGCTTTTATCATGACTTTTGTTTGTATTTTGCATTCTAGTGATGGGCAAAACCAGCCATTTTTATTCAGTCCAATATCATGTAAGACCTGTTTTGTAATATTCTGGGTTTGTACTGAAATTAAATGTTACTACTTTGACAAATTTTTATCTTTTTCATTTTCGCTCCACCCCAGTTTAAATGTTTATTTAGTTACACAGTATTAATATGTGAGAAACAGTTCAGTCAGTATTAGTACATCGATATTTGATACTAATCCACCAATCCAAATACATATTTGAACCTAGCTTTGCAACTTTTATGCTGGAAACCTGGTATTATTGCTTTGCTTGGAAAACTCCACAGTATGACATTAAGCTTGTCTTGTATTTATTAAATGATAGGTGATCCTTTTTTTTGCTCAAAAAGACAGATCTGACCTGTAACTTTGCCTAGTGTGATAACCATCAGCAAAGAGACTAGCATTTAGCATAGCAAAAGTTACGTTGTGCACCTTTAAAGTATATCAAATATGTATTGTATGAATATTTTCATGAGAAAAGTTACATAGTACCCTCTAACTGACCAAATGTGTGTGTGAAAATGTGAAAAATGCCATGATAGAGGCTAGTGTCAGTTGTATTGTATTTAGATGATTTGTGTGTCTCTAAGTGAATAGCATGTGTAGGTGTATGCTAATGGTGCGCGGCTATGCTAAGTCACATCACAGCAGTTTCCTTATTAGAAAGTCCCCCAGAAGGCAGCGCTGACCTCTGCCAATGTCTCTTCACATATTTCCATCTGATTTAGCCTCACATCTCCAGCGCTGACAACAATAAATAGCATATCCTTTGTGTCTGGCCCGTTTCCTTCAAGCTGGTCTCTTCGTTTGAACGTTTTCGAGGATTTCAGATAGTGGGTATATGACAAACTTTTTAAAACAAACTTATTTATTATTTTGTTTGGGTGTTTGTATCTAATGGAAATATTTATAGAGTAATGCCAGGAGGACAATACGCAGTCATTAGGTTGCCTGGGTTATGGAAATACAAGTGTAACGGGGGGTCAGCGGTTCTATAATTTCCTGTTGTGGTGTGTCCGCAAATGCAACGTTGTGTGTGGTGCTCCCAGTGTCACAGATTAGAAACTAGAAAAAGATGTGCACGCCTGAGTGTTGTTGTCGGGGCTTACTGCGGGTCACTGTATGCGGCCCGTGTATAAGTATCATAGTTATAATGTTATTGCTGTTAAAGCCTGTTCTGATGTGTTTTATGGTAATTGCATTAAAGATGTTGTACAGAGTTGGTGGTGGTGGTGGCAGCCGCTCCAATCAGATCCGAAGCCCGATGTAGGGGCGTAATATTCAGAGATAATATTCAGGTAAATGTTCTTGTGTTGTACACTTGGGTTGGTGATGTTTAATAACGTTTTTGATGTTAATCAGTGGTTTCCTGTGTAGCAGATTGCTGCTGCTGCTGCTTGTAATTCTGCTCTCAATTTATCCTGGTTATAGTAACTTTAGAATGTAGTTGTAGTTTATGAGATGCTTATTTATTTAAAGGTTGGGATTATTGATGCAACAGAGGTTTATGCAATATAGGCTCCTAACACAATGCACTTTAAACCTCTAAAACTCAGCGCACCTCGGTCCTTAAGCCCTTTCTATTGTTTTTTTTTTTTTTTACATTTATTTATACCATGAAAGAAAATAAATATTATTCTTTAAACAAAGAAATTGCACAATTCCCACCACGTCTTTGTCCTTTGTATTGCCAGACTTAGCTGTAAATATATATATTATTTGAGCAGGCCTGAGCCTAGCCGAGTTTACACAAGTAAGTAAGTGATTTGAAGTATTTGGTAGCACATTATTCTGTTAACATATATTTACCTTTTAGTTTTAATTGGATATGTGATTGAATATAAGGAAAATACTCAATATGCAATACAGATTCCGATACTAAAATGATAATAAAGCAACTGATAAACCTCTTTTAGATCACAGAATGTAATTTGAAACACAAAAATAACACCTTTCCCCACTCCCATTCCACTACACATTAAATCTGTACTAGGGCAAGACAAATTTTGCACAAATGCATGAAAAAACAAAACAAACTATGGCTACAGACGCTCATTAAACCATTACAGGGCCTATATATGCTATTTTCCGATCTTATAATGTTATTTCCTTATTAAAAACATATCCTCTGTTCTACCTTGCGTTGTCAAGTGGTAATAAAGGCAGCATCTGTGTTTTAAAACTACATGGAAAAGTCTTGCATGTCCTACTTATGTGATGATGAAATAATGATGCTATCTTTATTGTGACCTGAAAATTTGGCAATTTCAATGTGAAACAAGTTAATAAAAGAAAACCTTGACAATGCATTAGTAAAGCACTCTAAACTCAAACTGGAGGAGAGAAGGGTCTGTCTTGAATATAATCGGTGTCATTGAAAAGTGCTTTGAGCGGCCATCTTTGAAAGCAGCGGGAGGTTCTGGGAGTATGTCAGTCACGCAATCAACAGGCCTTGTTCTTGTTACAATTTTGTATAATAAAGCAACCAATGAATATTCAGAAACCCCATACAGTGATTTAATGAAGATAATACGTCCACAATGGAAGAAATAGTTCAATGTAACGACTTTTTCAGAGATGCATTAGATCAGGGCTGTTCAACTTCCCCAAAACTAGATCTGTCTCAATAATAATTACAACTGCTTTATTACTTTGTGAAAAAAAAAAATAAAAAATAGGCATTACTAGTTGTCAGTGCAGTACTGAATCAGCTTGAAACTAAGACAAGTCAACCAGATCTTAACTAGGACTATCCCAGAATTAAACTAGGACTAAATCAGAACCCAGAACCGACTCATAATTAAACCAGGTATAAGGCAGAATTAAACAAGGACTAGACTGAGATGAAACCAACAATACAACTGTACAAAAGAGACTATATTTTGTAATATTTGTAAGATCAGCCTGATTTGAGGGCCTGAATATTACCTGATAATGCATAATATTTAGATTTTTCTTGTTTTGAAAATGCTCCCTTCACCAAAAACAACAGATTAATAAGGTACACATGTGTACAAGGTTCATTTTTTGAAGTCTGCCTCCCTTTACTCTCCATGTTAAGTCACTCCCCCTTCAGAACACTATCACAACACAATCGGCGTGCATCCCGCTACATCACTGTGTACAATTTTTTATCATCTTTATGTATATTTATGTAGCTTTATGGCTTGTGGATTGAGCATTGGACAGAATCTTACAAATATCCATAACGAGGGTATGAATAGGGAATAATAAGATCAGTTAGCAACAAGAGAAGTACTGGGAGAGATTCCTTAAATACTCAAATGTGCATGGATGACATTGAAAACTTCTTCAGTAATGTTATGGATGAGGGAGCAATACAAAAAAAGGGGGGGGGAGGGGGAGTTTTCAAGTGTGAGACATTGCAAAAATAATTCATCTGGGAGTAGAAGCCAGTGACCATTCTGATCTGATGTTCCACCAATGTCAACAGTGACCTCCATTTTCAGTCGTGCCCAAATCACATCATCAAATATTTGCAGTGGATTTCCCCCACTCTCCATCTCTCAGTCTCTTCTTGTCGGTGTCAGCGTTAACCAGGCGAGCCCGGTGCAGTGTCAGGTGCTGCTACCACTCCTCACGAGGGACAAAAGTCAATCTATGCTGACAGCCCTACCTCTGGCATGTTGGGGACCTGGGCGTCCGCAAAGGGAAATTACTATCCACTGTCAGTCAGCAAATGGTAGACAGGGAAGGTTTTGAATTTGACCCCTAAATGTGCAGTTGTGGTGTTTTGGAGTGAGTTTTATGCATGTTTAGGTTGTCATATTTTTTGCTGGTTTTGACTTTTTCAGTTTGGTGCTTCATCTACAGACAAAGTTGTCACAATAGAAACCATCGCTGTGTTTTGAGAGCTTGGGGGTACTGCTGACTTTGAACTGTACAGGTTGACGTTTGCTGTGGTTGGATTGTTTTTGATAAACTCATTACTTAATAGTTCTCTTTATATTATTGTTTTATAAATATTCAAATTGGATTAAATAAAGGACAAACTTTTACCTACAAGCAAAATAAATCAAGGATTCAAGCTGCGCGTATGTTGTTAATGTTAATGGGAGTTGGCCTCAGGGAAAGAAGGAACCTAATGAGTCTGTTATTAATGTTTATATCTTGATTTATGGATAAAATGGTGAAATACTAATGTAATTACAGAACTCCATAAGGACACTTCCTGTTTGCAATGCAGTGGCTAGCAGGTTAGTAATGTCCATCTATACATACAGTCTATAGGGTAACCACTTTATACCAATCTATAAAGAATTTGAGCTACACCACATCTAAAAACACATTTATGCACATAACTTCATCAGATGTTAATCTAAATATTTTATTTTATTTTTTTTAAGTTAAGCGCTCAGTTTAGTTTTTAATAACAGTACTAAATACTTAAACTAACCCAGGGTAAAAGTCTGAACAAGTCTCTGCACTGATCCTAAGATGTGTAAACTGAAACACAATTTCAGCCAGTGAATATTCTATCTTGTATTTGTATTTATAATTATACTTTGTCCATAGAAATCTGATAATATATATGTGCATATGTAATATATATGCAGCTCTTGAGGTCAGTAAATAGAAATCTGATTTGTATTTAATGCTTCGTCACCCATATGTATTACTACAGCTTGTGCCTTTTTTTTCCCATGTATAAAAGCTAAATATATCTTGCCACAAGACAGATAATATATATGCAGCTCTTGAGGTCAGTATGTGACTGCTGTGTACTGTCTGCATCTAATTATATAGTGTTTCACTGTCAAATAAGCAGGAAGTGCACATTAGCATGCTAGCTGACATTAGCATTACCATCAGGGCAAAAGTTTGCACTGGTCTCTGAGAGTTTTCAAAAGCATCTGTAAACTCATCACAGTTACTGAACAGGTTCAGAATGCATAAGGAAAGTGAGGAATAACTCAAAATTGTAACCATACATCGAAAAACCTGCTTGCAATAAATATACCAAACCATCAAATAAAATATGGTAGAATCATGTTATGATAGCTTTCTCCGTTCCCATGACGCTGCAGACTACAAACAGCTCCATGGGGGCCTTACTAATGCATAATGTATTACTGTCTTTTAATGTCAAGATAAGATGGAACTGAGAGATGACTTGCCACAGGGGATTTGTGCACCATGTTTATGACTCATGCATTAACTATAAACATTCAAATACACATGTGATAGAGTAAGCCCTTTTTGGAATTGGAAAACTTCAGAAAGCCGTGATATTCTGTGAGCTAGAGCAAGACTGCGACTGCTATCTTGTATAGACAGAGATAGAGGGTGTCAGTGAGGGAGGCTGGTGAGTACGAGACATAAGGATGTTTAAGAAGGAACAAAAAAAAGATTAGGTTTTATCGCTCCCTGTGGTACAGCTGCACAAACACAGAGCCTCTGGCAGAACCAACCAGGGCTGAAAATATAAGAGAAAAGCATTGCAATAGTGCTCTGTTGCTTCAGGCAGTTACACTAAGGACCTGACAAACACTGGTGGTGCAGAAGCTGAGGAGTTAGCATCACAACCTCACAGCAAGAAGGGTCCTATGTTAGATTTTGAGTGGAGTTTGCATGTTTTCCCAGTGTTAAGAAGGGTTTTCTTTGATACATTGATGTCTCCGCTGGTCTAAGTACTTGAAACTGTTTGGTTAAAGCATCACAACAGCGGAACTAGACAAAAGAATCAAAATTATGTTAAATCTAGTTGATAGAAAAGCATAGACATTTTTCCCATCTGAAGTACATCTGTCAGCTTCATCTGAAACAGCAGAAGTCAGACTTGATGATTTCTTGTGAGTTTGTGAACAACAAAAAATTGTAGGACTCATTGCTGTGCAAGGTGAGGTTGATCTGGTGTTAGTATAATTTCTGTTAATTTCCAGATTTAGCCCTGTTTGGCCACAGTCATGTTTTAACGTCCATAAGCTTTTGATAGTGAAGGGCAGAGGCATTAGCTGCATTTAATATTCTCCTTTTAGAGTTTTTTGTTGCCATTGGATTTTTATTTATGCTTATTCTACTTATTTGAAGTATACTTTTCTGTGAAAAGTCTTTGAATGAGAGCTTCAGTGATTTAATAAAACAAGCTTGTTCTTGATTGAGATTAAATTTGTGTTTTATCAGGCCATGGCATCTGTTAGTTCCAGCCTGGATGTCCTCTCATTGTGCTCCACTGAGTGGGTGATTGAGCATGTTCATTTAAAGTGCATGCCATTACTTAGCCACAATCACTCCAGCCACATACACACATATACAAACACATACACACACATACACACATATACACACACATACTCTCACATGGCCTATGCAGTTACAGGTATTAAAATCTCAGCCCATCCTTAAAAGTCTAAATCAAGTATGTTTTGTTTATCTCAGGGTATATTTTAAAGTAACTATTATCTGGCTTAAATGCTGTCAAATAATATAATATAGTTAATCACAAACTTGAACCAAGATCCTCTCAAATGTCTGTGGCACTTTCTCTCTTTTCTGTAGAGTAAAATGGATAGTGGACAGTGTTGATGGTTAAATGAGTCTTTTACAATAGTATCAATAATTTGTAGCAGCCACGCTATTTGAACACTATAGGTCACTCCCCATTCCATACTGTACCTTTAGCCACGTCTCCTTACGCCCGTGTAACGTGTTTGCAAGGTCATTGTTGACTCCGATTGCCAACATAAGACACAGTAATTTATGGTATGCTTTCTATTTTGTCTTCACGCGATCACCAATGTCACCCGCAGACTGTACATGTGACAGCTTGTGGCTCCGTTGGTGCATGGCAGATCGACAGAGAGAGCCTTTTAGTGCAATTACATGGCTTTCTACACATCAATTAGCAATCCAATTAAGGCCTGATGTGATGAATGGTGGCGAATGCGCTGCAGGAGCTACTGATCTCACTAATAATGATCTGGCGATTACTCTGATCACTCAGCGGCTAAGCAGACAGACAAGTCAAGGTCATCAATTAGCATACAGTGAGATGGCGACTGTTAGCAGATTTAAGTTATATTCTTCATTAGCATGCACTGTTGTAGCTGATCATGGTCATAGTGGCACGCTCATTTATCCATGGGCTGTGGTTTCGTATTACTAATGTATGCTTTTTATTAAAATGGATATACTGAGATCCGGTAGTGCAGTTAAATATGCTTCACAGTGCTTTTGTTGTATCTACATTTTTCATGTATTCTAGCGGAATGAGTATTTTACATATGGGCCACTGAGAAGTTATTCAGAAGTATTTTTTAATTACTTTTAATTACTAGAAGTACAAATTGCACAGTAAGTAAAAGTACTGTCAATTTTTTAGGTACCTGTACTTTTTACAGTGGGAACATGCTTTAATTTCACTATATATATTAAAAGTGTACTTTTTTGTATGGATTTTAGCGCATTCATAACTGAGTTCATGTTTCAAATTTGTGCAAATGAAAATACACACATAAAAACGTCTGTTGTGTTTCTGTTTTAAACTGATACTTCATTGCATTTACTTTTATGGTATTTGTACTTAAGAGACTAAATCAACCTTTTTGCTACTAAACAAAAATAAAAATCAGTCAGAAACTAAATCTGTGCTGCCTTCAGTGGCCATTGCATTTTCAAGTACTACATGACATCACACAGGACTGCCCTGAGCACAACCATGCGTTTCTGATGACTCTGACCCTTCTCCTTCCTCACTTTTTTTTGTCAGTCCTCCAGGCTCTGCCCAGTTGAGTAGCTTTATTTGAAATGTGTACTTCTTCCTCCTCTGTTCCTGTCTCAACCAGGACCTCAATGTAAAAAGCTTATAAGGTGACGTGTCCCGTGTTGTTCTCCAAAGACATTAAAGCTAAATATTTTATAGTCTGTAATATGAACTATGTTAACTCTGTTTGGAAGCTTGAGTTCACCTGCACCTTGCTAATATTTGAATATTTGATGGTTCAGGGACGCACATGGCTGCCTGCTGGTTAATTGTATTTGGGTCAGTGGTTTTAATGAATTAGATTCCATTCCCTTTTGAGCTAGCCCCCTCCCTCTTTGCACAGCCCAGATTAGATATTTTAGCAATTGAAAAATGCAGTCTCCATTCGCTAAATGAGGGAATTAAATTATTCTCAAAGAAGGCCAACAGAGATATGTAGAGTTGTGTTGCAGAACCAGACAGTGAATAGTTGGTACTTTTTCAGACCAGACACTATTCCCCACAAAGAGCCAAATTAATACTCAACCTGGATCGGTAACAATGCATCAAATACAGGAATATTTCCAGATAACTTTCAATAACAATGGAATTACTCAAATGTTAATTCATTAATAGAATAGCCTGATATTATTCAGATTATTGAGTAAGGCGCTTCAAACCCATTGCCCAGTCCAGTCAAAGCTTCTCATTTTTAAAATTTTCAATTATGCAAAGTGGTTTATTTAAGGCCCTGTACCCTGATTTTTACTATCTTAAAAATGTGAAGAACAGAATTGTTCATTTTAAACAGTCTGCGGGGTCCAAACTTATTCCTCACTTACTTCACTACTTCAGAGCATCCTAATTATTCACTATTATTCAGAGAGTTATTTTGACTACTTACACAATATATGAGAAAGCGAGGGAGAGATAGAGATACTTAATTGATCTCGAGGGAAATTCAATTTTGCTACTGCAAAATTTACACTTCGCTTCTCAGTCACCTTTGTGTCTCAGTCAAAGGTGCAGTTTAGCAGCAGGATAGGTCAGGTAAGGTCAACAGATCCATGTGAATGTAACAGGTAAGCCCTCATTCTTATTCTGCCGTGGTGTTTTGGTCTGTGATGAAATGCTTATTCCCTCTGGAAGGTCTCAGAATATTTCCTCTGGAAGATCTTCTGCCATATTTGCCACCACATTTGGTGTAAAAACCCTGTAGCATCTCAGATGTCCATAGCTCCTGAGCCAGCCTCTCGCACTGTCTCCATAGATATGGGAAAAACAAAAACTTAATTTCACATTTCATAAGAGCAGCCACTGACACAGGAATTCATAATATTTGTATATCTATATCACATATGAGTAATGGGTCAAGACATTGCTCAGATATATGGAAAAATCAGGCAGGATACAAGGACTTTAAATAAGGCTAAAGCTATTGGAGCTATAGCAACAAATGTAGAAGCTCCAAAATAGAACACAGGTGAACAGAAACACACCTAAAAACTTACAAACCCCAGGTTAGAATTATAGCACATTTTTGATCATAAGTGTAACTAACACTTTTTAAGCCACAATGTTCCCACCTTTATCCACGTATTTATTTGAAAAGAGACATTGCACATTAATCAACATCAAACTAAATGTGTCCATGTTTGCTGATTTGAGCTAATTTCCAGTGAAAGTCCCCTTGGCAGAAGTGAAAGGACAGCCTAAAAGTGAATACAGGTAAAAATCAGTCATAAACTTTTCAAAAATAAAACTGCTGAAACAAATATCTCAGTGCTCACAAATCTGTGTATCCACCAGACATTTTAAGTCCACTGCTGCTGTTATATGGACGCGGATGCTGTTTGCTGCAACCAAGTCATCATTGTTACAGGATGACTGCCCGCAAAATCTGCAATGAACTTGATATTTGATTTTGTTGTATTTCACGAGACTCTCTTCACCCTGGCCCTTCTGCTCCTCTGAGTAAGGCACCTGCTCCAGATGAGACCAGTAACCTTGCCTTGCTCAACACCTCTCTGCTAGATAGAAATTAAATCAGTTTTTGGGTCCACTGTTTTGTGCGGAAGAGCAGCTAAGATTTATTTTTACCTTTTCATATTTAATATTCACTGTATACATATCAGAAAGTCTTATATCAGCAAAAAAGTGATTCTGTATTGAAAATTACTGATCAGCTATTGTCAACCACATTAACTTGACACCTTTCCCAGCAGTTAAAATAATTGAAATTCACAATTTTTTAAAATATAATTTTATCTAAGTTTTTTAGTTTTAAGTTACCCGTAGAGTGTATAATATTATTACAAATTAGCCTTCAAAATCACAGTGCATGAGAGTGAGAAATCCAATTTATAATCTTAGTCTTAGTCACTTCCCCTAAGACATGTTAGCGACGCAACAGGCATGAACAAGCCAGTCGATACTAATATATCAATCTATATATTAAATGTTTGTATAAATGAATATGTTACAAAGATTGGCGATGACAGGAGCCTATATTGCAGTATTGATCATACGGAGTTGTGTTTTGTTTCATTCACACATGTTAAACACACAGCTCTTGTATAATTACGCTGTGTTGTTTCTAAGACTGAAAACACTTCCTGTGGTGTAAGTGGTGATACAGGAAATGCTGCATTATGTTTTAAACTCCATAGATTTGCACTAGAATCATGTTAATCATTCTAGCACTGAGGTTTCTTTGAAGTTACAGCTAAAATGTACAAAAGGTAAAACTAAAACATTTAAAATTAAAAACAACTTAAGGTTATTCTATAGTTTTGTAGCGCAATTGAAGCTAAACATATCTGTTAACCTTAAAACTACCACTAAATGAGTTAAGCATTATGACCTTTTGGGATTTGCATTAAGGTTAGCAGACCTATTATGCAAAATAGACTTTTCAGAGCTTTTAACCGTATTATTTTTGTTTTCCCTTCTCATTTACCATGTCCAGGTTGTATTTGGAATAATTTGTGGATATATGAACAATCTTTAAACACTTATTTCAAGATGCTATATTGCCAATCAACCCCTGTTTCTACCACCACCTGCATGCATACTTCATTCTTTAGTTTTATTTTCTTAATCGGTGAAAAACCTTGGATTTTCACTGTGTAGTCATTTCGGTACAGAAAAAAAATTGTTAGCCACTACAGCTACCAGTGTATTTTTGTAAGTCTGTAGATTTTTGTCTTTTATTGTCGTTTTAGATTGATATGATTTCAATTCAATTCAATTTATTTTGGTGTAGCCCAAAATCACAACAACAGTTATCTTGGCGGGCTTCACAAAATTGTTAATTTAGCCAACAGAGATGTCAGAGAATGAAGCATAATAATAATTAAAAAAAAATAATAATAATAAAATAATAAAATAATAATAAATTGTCCCAGTATCTCCTGTCCTTAGACCCTCCTTCTTCGGCAAGGAAAAACTAAAAAAAAACCTCAAAAAAAAAAAAAAAACTATGGGGGAAAAAAAAGAGAAACCTCAAGGAGAACCAGATGGTGCAAAATATAACATAATGATCCATGGGTCTCATAGATAATAACTATATAGAAGTTTCAAACACAATATGTCTTTTTAGAATAAGTTTATACATATATGGGAAAAGGCCATGCATAATTACAGAAAAACATCAAACACCCAATCCATTGTAATTATTCATGTCCACTCTGGTAAATACTTGAGTCCATTTTATCTTTGTACACAAACATCCGATCTGCAGCAGGTTGCACAACTCCTACAGTTTGATATTTTATTGGTCGCTTTCACATCGCACCATTCATCAAACACAGACCTCTTTGTCTCTCTTTGCCAAAAGCACAAATCAATATGGTACAAAATGAATAATAAGATTCCATTTTATTTATTTAGTCCACCGTGCTTTTTGTTTCTTTCCTGTAAAGGGTTTAGAAGTTGTAATAGTCAACATGGAGCCTTTGAAGCAGTCATTTCAAATGGCTAATTATGAAAACACCATATTGCACGCATAATAAATTTGCTGAATAAACAGAGGTAAACGTGCATATTTTTCTAACACAAAATTGTCTTTCTTGGTGCGAAACATTCAGCCTTGACTCATTCCAGCTTTTTCAGGACGACCAAACATTCCTTCGTGCAAAATAAACTAAATTTTCTGTTTTCATTTGAAGAAAAAAAAAGCCCATTATACACAGAAGGTCATAGTTCCCCATACCACACATGCATACGCTACAGTAACATATTACGATGGGCAAATGCTTGAGTTGAATGAATTTAGATTTATCCTTGTGGACACTGTGATCTGATGTAGAGTTGCTTAAAAAAATTTATTAAAAAGTACTCTTCTTATCAGTTAAGAGAGATGTTAGATAATACAAAGAAAATGCAGGACATTTAGTGCAAAGCTTACATTTGTGGTGGTACTTTACAAAACCGACTGTAGCTCATGTTGAACTATGGAGTGAGGAACATATTTCACTTTAAACACTTCATTTAGTCCTGTATCTCACTGACATTCACCATGATAGACAAACAACTATCTCAGACAGCTTCTTCCACATGGTTCTCATCCATAATGAATCCTGTTGGATGAAAATAAGCATCCCTGGCAGTTGCTTTCATATTGTAGTCCGCCTATCAAATGTTATTTCAAATACATAGGCAGCATTATTCAGTCAATCATTATTCAGTTATTTTTTTATTCATTTATTTTTTTCCGAAAAAAGCTGCTAGTACAACACAATCCATGTTGAAAATTGATGGGTGATATCAGTGAACTTTGTTTTCAACTTGTCAGCTTATATTATTGCAAGCATATTGAAAAAAACATGTTTTGTACAGCATTGTTTTATTACAGCTTGAACTGGTCTAAAGAAATTAATGTACAGACACCCTAAGATGTAAATAATGTATTCAAAAGTGAATTTAAGGATATTTAAAGTTTCTAATTAGATTGGTGACATTTCCATTTTGCATTATCACATATCACCACTAGATGCTATCCATGTTACTGCAGTTGGGTAGTGCCCCAGCTTTTACATCTGCCATCTACTAGTAAAAGAAATCTAATAAATATGAAAAAAAAATCTAGTAAAAAAATAGTAGCTTTAGTTATTCATATTTTCCCATGAGAATAAACACTTTTCGATTACTTACTTTTTGTTATAGTGCAAAAGGGCATTCGGAAAAAATAAAGTCAGTTCCAGGCCCTTTAAAATCCCTCTATCCGCAGCTTTCATTTCATCCCTAAATATAGTGTCCACTTTCAGAGTCATATTTATATAATTATGTTGGGTTGAGAGCGAGTGCAGAGGAGAAGCCCAGTGGAACATGGCAGGAGCAGCTGGGTTGGTGGTACTACACTTTCTGTGGTGGTGAGGCCATCCATCAGGGAGACTACAGCTCCCCCAGGAGAGGGAGTCCAAGAGTGGAGAGGGCCCCACTGCGCCACCCCCCAGCATGGGACATTAATAAAGTCGACATATATGGAGGCGCTTACAGAAATACTCTTATGCAGAAGATGTTCAGGAAATGGTACAAGCATGAAAATGTGTGACAAAGATTACAAAACTTAGCAGTAAGCATTTTTTGTCCAGTTGGTGCACTACTTTGTTTTAAAAAAAAAATATTATTATTATTATTATTAGTAGTAGTAGTAGTAGTAGCAGTAGTAGTAGTAGTAGTAGTAGTAGTAGTAGTAGTATTGTTATTGGATATTAATTGCTAATACATAACATATTTCGATTATCATTTTACCCTACTTAACAGTGTCAAGTAGAAAGATACTCCAACATGCATGTATGACATATATGTATATTTATGATGTAATTTATATATGATATATGACATGTATGTTTTTGATGAGAAGAACAGTTATAACATGGTAAGCTCCAAAAAGTCATTTTTGGATAATACGCCCTCCTTATTCATTGAACTGTTTGCTAAACTCACATTTCTGACCATTTTCATTGTAAATACAATACACAGCCTTGACTTTTTTCAACTTTGTCCAAACTATTGAACTGTTTAGAATTATTTCACAGTGTCTGCTAGAAGAAAAATTCCTTTATCCTATAGAATGAGCATATGCATAATAGGAAGTACAAGGTTAATTGACAAAACCACGTACCATGTATTATACCCGATGATGATCTTTGACTGTGTGAAAAATGGAGATGGGCCAAGCCTTCATATTTCTTATGGATTTATATGTAAAGAAACCACACATGATGAACATTTACCTGGCAGATTGGTGTCAAACTATATAAAGAACAGGGGGGAATGCAGCAAATCACACAAAAGCAAACCGCAGCACACTCATTCTACATATTTAACCCTCAAACAGTGATTATGTTAAAGCTTGTGTTGAGAACACTCTTATATGAGCAGTGTGCTCTATGTCCGACCTGCTCAATACGAACATGATCCAAAGTCTCTCTTCTGACATTTTAGGGGTTATATTCTTTTTGTGTTTGTTTGTGGAGACATTTTTTTTGTTTTTTAATTTACTTTTACCAAAATCTGCTATATTCATTACATCACACCTGGCACAACAGTAATAATAATACAACTCAAAACAAAACAGGAACAACAACAAAATTCAGTTTTCTGGAATCAGTCTGAGTTAACAAGTTTTATTCATTACCATAACGTTAGTTTTGCTCAGGACTAGTTCACTAATGCTGGTTGTTGTTAACCTTTAAGTAAGTTTTTCTTACCTTGATACTATATCCTTTGTCGACCTTGTTGGTTGTTGATTTGGTGATGGGGCAGGCAGATTTATTAAGGTTGTGGAGAATACGCAAGACTTTTCTACAGACATTTTGCCACAGAAGACCATTAACCGGAAGTTCTGCAAACCTGCAGGCGGGACTTCCAGCCATTGTGAAAAAGTCAACTACAAACCAAGTAATGAAATTTAATCAAAATACAGCTTCAAAAGTGTACAGCATATAACCTTGATTTGGTGCAGTGTCCTGAGTTATTATTATAAAGACACATAGTACATTTCATACAAGTTTTTCTTTCATTCTATAGATAGTGTATGTTGTTAGCAGTTCTGTATAGTGTTGGCTCAATTGCATGTTTATAGTGTGAGTGTGTGTGTGCGTGTGCGTGTGCGTGTGCGTGTGCGTGTGCGTGTGTATACTGAACAGGTCCCATAGGGGCCACTTAGACTTCAACCTGAAAGTACCTGTGTATCTATGTTACATTTACAGTGTGATTTGTGATGAATGGGTTGCTTTTTTCATCCATCTTGTTTTCGGGTGCGTAAGGAGATGTATTGTGGAGGCCGCATCTAGTAAGTTAAAGGTAAAAACAGAAGCATGTGCTCATACGGCTACTGGTTTATAAAAAGCAATGCCATCTCAACTGGGATTTCATTAGCCGTCGTAGAGTAAGTGGATATACTGTACCACTGAGAGCCCTTTTGAGGTTATTGAAATATGGTTTTAGATGTATTTAAAAGGCCCATATTACGCCAATTTCTGACGTATGTTATGGCGTAGTTTCCTTTTCCTCATTACAAACATACGGGAGTTGTGTTTTCTTTCATATTTAGTTTTTCTCTTAAACAGAAAAAAATCTCTGTCCCACCATGTGACGTACTTTTCAAGTTAGTGGCTAGCTTTTACTTTAAGTTCAGTACAAATCTGCAATACCAGGACTGAAATGATCCAAATGATTCTAGTGAAGGTGTATGGAGTTTAAAAACACAATGGAGCACATCCTGTATTACCATATGACATCACAAGGTGGAACTGAGTGTTTTGGATTTTGGAGAAGTAAACAGCCTAACAATGCAGTTACTCAAATATGTGTGAATGAAACAGAACACAATGCCAGGTATGTTTATGATGAGGAAATAACATTATGACATAGATCAGAACAGAGCATAATATGGGCCCTTTAAGCACCGGGTAGCTGCTCTACACTGCACAACAAATGGTGTAAACCCTCTATACCCATATAAGAGAAAGAATAAAGACTTTCATTATTATTCCTATATTTCTCCTTACACGGACCCAACCTCCTGCTCCCAAGACACTTGTTCTTATGTTAGCTGATTTTCTGGTGCTCACATGTGCACTGAACCAGACTAACAGACTATTAAACATATGATTAACCCCGCAAAGGCCATTCTCAACATACACTGCATTTGCATTTCACTTGAGAGCACTATTATTGTTAAAATAGGTCTAAGACAGGGTTGCCGACTTCCGCGTGATGTCTTTGTTTCTGTAGACTAAAAGAGGTACAGCGGTGTATTTCAGTTACCGTGCCGACAAAGTGATGCATGTGTGATCTGCCCCTGTGCAAGGACTCACAACTCACTACTGTCATAAGAACAAGGCAAGAGGCTGTGTTATTCACTTACTATGGATATTACATTATTCATAATATGAATTATTAAAATCAAGTGATCTACGATAGTCATCATATAGACCTGAATTACAAAAAAAAAAAAATGAAGTGGAGGTGGGTAATGGAGGACACATGGAGGAACTATACCTAATTGTTTTCAGTTTTTTAATACTAATAATAATGTGTAAAATACATGTAAATTAATTTGTGAATATGATCATCATAAGAAGGCTATTTTATGTTTTTTTTTCTTCTTTCTGATCCTACAATGTTATAAATTTAATTTTTAAATATGATAAAAAATTGAATGTACATACAGCATATGCTAATATGCTCTGTGTTTTGCCCAGGGAGGCCCCTAATCATTTTTACTGCACTTCCCAAAGCAGCCAACATACAAGTTAACTGCTATAAGTATTATTGCTCATATAGACACTAATAAAAACAATACAAAATTAAAATCAACTATTAAAATGACCAATCCTTATGTTGTGCTGTTTTGGTTATTGGATTACACACAAAAGAAAATATAATGAATAATACACACACACACATATAGCTGGTACCAGTGATCTGTTCTTTTTAAATTATCTAATAACGCTAGTATTTTCTCTGTTGTTGATGTTAGTTTAATCCCATTACAAGTGTCAGATATCGGTTTTTGGATGGCTAGAAACTTCACCCCAGTACGTACCTGTAATAATATGAGTCACTGTTAGCCATATCATAGTTGGAGTCAAAGTTTTAAATAGTAGCTTTCTGATTCTAATACTGTAGTTTATAAAAGCCCTTTTGCCAAATGTTCAATGATTTCAATTATGTCTAGATGGTCCTTTGACAAATACACTTTCATTTTGTGCCTTTGTTGAAAGTTATGTCGACGTCAATAACACCCTTCAGAGTTTGAGCCTTGGGCATAAAATGGAATTCTTCTCAATGATAATATTTTAGAAAGCTGTGATTTTTAGGATGATAACTGCAATTCTCAAACTCATATTTTGGTAAATTGGTCAATTCAAGCAAAACAATAGTTATGGTAATACTGAAACTAATTTGCACATAATGATTGGATTGTTTATGTTTTGAGGTGAATGAGAATATCCAACTATTTGTGGTTATATTTGATTTACAAATAAAAACATGAAAAACACTTACACATGTTTTTCATTGACCTTTACCAGTCTTAAAATAAATAAATAAATAATAATAATAATGTTGTTAATCATTTTCATTTTGCAGTGATCCAAGTTTGGACTTTGAAATGAGTTTAGAAGCACTTTTCACAACTTTCAAGGGCCAAAGCAGAGTTTATCATTACCATACACACATTAGCATGTTAACGGTGCACTTCCTGTTTCACAGCACACCTATATTAGGCACAATTTACTCTTGTGAGCTGTTACTGATGTTAAAATGTGACATCCTCACAAACATACCTGCATTAGGTTATGCTTTATTCACGCGTTTGTAATCCTGTATCATTCGGCTGTCCCTAAAGATCCACCTTATGATGTCATAAAGTGGTAGTTTAACAGCTACATTTTACATTTAGTTCAGCAGAGATTAGAAATAGCCTCACACTGGCTGTTTAATTACTCAATCAACTTTTTTCTAGCTTCCATCTCATCACTTATTCAGCTCAAACTTTGCGTCTGACCTCTGGTGCTACGATAAAAAAGGAAACACTTGTATAACCAACATAAAAATAACAACACTGTCATTAGTTTGACTTTGTCCTGACATGTTGTGCACTGCCTCTTGTTTGCACGCACCACCATCAAAAAGCTGAGTAAATATATGTCTATTAGCCCGTGCTATTTTTGGGGAAGGTACATGTGGGAGTCAGTTCTCATGCTGCACAACTGAAATTAGCATAACCACACTGTGCTATTTAACACTCCAAATAAATAACAAGGGAAAAAAAATCGACCTGGATCAACCCGCTGTTCCTACCCGACCTCCGACAAGACTTTTCTGCTAATTGTAGAACCAAGCCGAGCAGTTCTTACTGAGACAATAAAAGGGCGATATCTGAGGTCCACTTTGGTCTGAATAAAAAAACAAGACACACGTTGGTAGCAGATTCAGTGGTGATGCAAAATAATTAGGCAAGTATCAATGTAAAATGTTAGGGAAGCGAGATAGTGATGAAAAGGCAGAATCTGTGTTGAACGTTTTGCTTGTAAATTAAATGCACTGTTTCTAAAGTTATTCCTCGAATCCTAATTATTCACCATGATAGGTTTACATGCACTTTTCACAACTATGTATGGGGTTTTGCCAAAGCTAACAACTACTATGTTAACACGCACTTCCTGATTATCTGACAACAAAATGCTTTGTAATTAGGTATAGGCAGCACACAGCAGACTCAAAAGATTCTTTTACAATATATCTATACTGGGGTAAGACAAATTTTGGGGAAAAAAAAAATTATACAGTCTGGTTTATGCCTAACACCACTGAAGTAAGTTTGGAAAAAAAAAAAATTGTATAACATTTTTAGAACATGTTGAATGGTGATTTTTTTTTAATTATTTTTTTAAGAGAGGGACATTTTGTTTGAACTTTATATGGTGAATAATCTTATAAAGTAGTAGTTTGAAGTCTTACCTCACTGGTAGAAGGTCCTGGGTTTGATTTTCACACTAGAAAGCC
>KN489799.1:58917-90387 GCA_000787155.1 Scartelaos histophorus
CATGTTTTCCCACTGTCCACGTTCACTCTGTGTACTCTATCCTCTACCCCCAAGAATGGATCAGGTTGGCCCTTGGTGGCAGTGGACATCCCTTCTACATTCTGTTCAAATCCGTAAGAGTCTGGAATCGGACCATAGACTTTGGAAAAAACTTGCAAAACGATGCAACCACAGTCGCTAATTTGTATCTCTCAAATATGGCATCATTCAGAACTACTTCTTTTACCTAAGACAAGTAAAAGTTTGGTGCTTTGATTGTTGTTTCTGAAAAAATCCATGCTGTTTTTTAGACTTTTGTTGTTTTTTCTGTTTTTTATGGGTAAGCAGCCATGTTTTGTTTTGACAGGAATGAAGCATGTGTCTCTCTGATCCACTCGTCTTTGTAAAGTTTTGTCAAAGTGGTGGTTCTTGCTAGTCAGGTAACATCCTCGTGCCACTGCTAGAATAACCCTGTGTTTAACCATACTTTTCATTCTGACATCATTCTATTGTTTTATGCAAATGCTGCCATGCCTCAGTTAATACATCAGTTGTAAATGCAATTATCCTATATGCATTTTCTATTTCCAGTTGAATTAGACAGATAAATGAATCGGATGCACAGAACAAAATGATTTAGATGACAATGTAATATATTGTGTGACCCGAACATAGCAACGCTTCTGAGTGACCACGAAAGATGAGACATTTGCATAATAAAATGACATACAAATGAACATGTAGCCCTGATGCAATAACACGCTTTTCAGTGTAATATCCTGAATTTAGATGGCGCGCAGATACAACTCATGTTTTGACCTACCACAAAAAGTACAAGGTTGAACTAATTCTTGTCTTTGGCCCATAGAAAAAAAAAAAAGAGACAGCGTGAGCAGTTGTTAATTCTCTCTAAAAATTCTCTCTAAAAAGTAATAATGGACGTATAGATAAACTCAATAGCAACATCAGATTGACTTTGTTGTATTGTCATTCTGATATGTCCTTCCTTAATTTAAACTAATTCATTAATTTCATTTATACAGGGAAAGCCCAATGAGAGTACCAGACTGTTTTTAATACAACAAAAAATAACTACAGTTACATGGGTCCATTAAAAGATAAAAAAAATGTAAATATGTAAATATGATTATGAATGTTTATCATAAGGTTATTTAAAATTAGGGACATACTGATTCAATACAGGTATCAGATATCGGCACTGATACTGAAATACACTGGATCGATATCGGCTTCCAAATATAGGTAATGATTTAAGGCTATTTACTGAGTGTAGACAGCCCATAAAGTCTCATAAAGTTTGGGATTTTACTTATACAAAGTTGCTGAGTAGTAAATAGAGAGATAAATAACAGATGCATAACACATTTGGATCATTTCTGTCTTCTGTCTTATGTTTTAAGTAAATAAATGCTGCTTTCAGTCTCTGCAATGGTATCAGTTCATATTGTACACATATCAGACAGATACTTAAAACTGGATTGATGCATCTTTAATTAAAATATATGGTACAACATATATGGCTATAATGGTACTAATATATCTACTTCTTTGATATGTATTTCATTTCTGGGAAGCAAAACAACCAAAGGTCTTTTCCTCATTTTTTTTTAAATCAAATTGTCTTCTACAAATATACTAATAAGATCACCACTTTTTTAGGTCAGTATTTTTAGTGAAACTCTAGCTCTGACCAGAAATCCAGGTCGTGACTTTTTTGGCCAAGTTCACACGCACACATCCATATTAAAATATCCAAACAGCGATTTCACTTTTCTGTTACAATATTACACCATATGTGATCAGCTTTTCATTTCCTTCTTGCCCTTATACCTTTTTACCTTTTACCAATATTTCACTTATCTCCAGAGTTGCAGTTTTCTTACAATACAGTTGCAGGAAATCTCAGCAATCCATTTTCAAAGTGATGATATCAGCATCCGGGCGCGAAGTGTGCGCCTGTGCCAAAGGAGTCATTGTAATCTCCAGAAACCTCCACTCCACAATACAATGTACACTCAGGACACATTCTCTCTCGCTCTCTCTTCTGCATCTCCCCTGTCAAATTACTCACAAGACAAGCTCCATAGATAGATCTCATCACTGCAACAAAAGAGGCGGAGAAGATACTAGATAGTTCAATTCCCAGCGTGCCTTTTAGCACAGATTTGCAGTAACAGTCCCCAACAGACCTGTGCGAAGTTAACCTCTCCATTCACGACGCAATGACAAAGAGACGAAGAGAGGAACTGTTCAGTGTCTGGGGACTTTGACTCAATCGAAATCATCCATCGGGAATCTTTCTGTCCTTAAGGTTTTTTAGAAATGAGATCCCCTGCTATCTCACATCACCATACAGCGATCTGGGCAGGTAGCAGCCGGCATGAACAGTAATTGATTCATGCTTTTAGCCAGAGCATTGAGGGTGCTGGAGAGGGTTTCGAAGTGGCTGTGTGAGGCTGTATTACACCTGAATGGGTCTGATCAGTTATTCTTGTACATGTCTATAGGATGTTCAAGTGGTTAAGCTATGGGCGACAAGAAGAAAGAGGAGAGGATGAAATAAGAGGGATTTATAGTTTAATTTTGGTAATTATGTTCTGGGAGGTCTGTGGTTGTTTGGCTCTATTTATTAATACATAAGCAAACTTGATAAAGTAACACTGTTTTCTGGAGGTGGCATGTCAGCTCTATGATGGGCAGCCATAAACACATTTTTGGCTAAAACTGCACTGCCAACAAAACTCCATGTATTTGAAAAACTAATTCGATTTGACCAGACTTCAAATATATGGTCCAACGTCAATAGTTCTGTATTATAGAATTGTTTGCATCACAATATCAATTTCAATATGATCGGTATCGACCATGAGCATCGGCCAGTCACTGGTTTACGCCAGAATGATATGTGTAACACTCCGAATTGAGTTCTACACATTATCAATTTGCAGTGTCTTTGCTAAAAGAAACTGGGACATGTCAGAAAATTCAAATGAATGCTTCAAGCTAACCAGTGTCCAATGCATCACAACAAGACAACACTACACAGTAGAAAAATCAGTACTTTGTTAAATCCTTTTGAGAGAAAAGCACAGACATCTTTCCCATCCAAAAATGTACAAAGCACTTCCCTCTGCACATTTTTCAAAATAAAAATAGTCCATATTTCCACTAAAAAAGGCTGAAGTGCATCCTTCGGCATCGCCAGGTTTACTTTTGGTGCTTGGACACTTCACCTTTGCCTTCCACTCAAACCACAATGCTGCTCTGTGATTGGCCAAGTCTCCAGCTCACTGGACGCCAGGCCTATTGCACCATCAGGAGCCAAGATAGATTCTCTTGAGTTTCTGAACTCACAAATAGCACACGGATTCATCAGCTCAAATTTCAATAGCTGGCATCAGAATATGTCAGCAGTAGGTACTTCAGTTGGTTTCCACCAACTTCCCCATCCGTCCCCATCAGACCCAGGCGGGCAATGTTAACTCCATTCACGACTGACAAGAGCTGTTCAGTGTCTGGAGACTCTGACTCAGTCGGAATCGCCCATCAGAAATGCTTCAGTCCGTAAGGTTTATAGCAATGAGATCCCCTGCTATCTCACATCACCATACAGCGATCTGGGCAGGTAGAGGCCAGCAAAGACGATAATTGATTCATGCTTTTAGCCAGAGGATTGAGGGTATTGGAGAGGTTTTCAAAGTGCCTGTGTGAGGCTGTATTATACCTGGCTGGGTCTGATCAGTTATTCTTGTACATGTCCCAGAGGTTTTCGAGTGCATGAATAAGCTATGGGCGACAAGAGTTCGAGTTTCTATCAAGCAGGGCTGCACATAAAAAGGAGAGAGGAACAACATAAGAGGGATTTATAGGTTTAATTTTGGTGATTAGGTTCTGGGGTTTGTGGCTGTCTTGCGGCATTAATTAATACAAAAATCAGAAACATCCAAAATAAATATTTAAAATGTGACATGATTAGCCTTAAAAGATTTAAAAAGGAATGTCATGTATAAACTATTCTGAACCATGTAGAACCAAAAAGTAGAATTTAAAACTGTTTACTAAAAATCCTAGTTGCTACATTTATGAATTTTGAACTGAATACATTTGTTTATTTAAGATTTGCTTGGCATACAGTTTTAGCTGCCTTTTTGCAACTTAACAGTTTGCAAGCTTTTGCAAAACAGCGCTGTACAGAGCCTGAAACTTGGGAAAAACAACGTTAAAGGCCCATATTAAGCTATTTTCTGATCTATATTATAATGCTGTTTCATCAGCCCATCACACACTCTATTGCACTAAAGGTAAATGGTAGCTGTTAACTTCAAAACCACCCCCTCCTGATATCACAGGGTGGAACGGAACATTTTGAACTTTGGAGATGTAGACAGACTAGGCAAGGCAAGTTTAGTTGTATAGCACAATTTGTACACAAAGTAATTCAAAGTGCTTTACCGAAAAAAGAAATGCATTCAAATCACAATAAAAACAAATCAAAACCTAAATAATCATCATAATACTAGTAATAAAAGGTTATGCAAACGTGTGTATGAAAGAAAACACAACTTCACATACGTTTTTGATGAGATAACAGCATTATAATGGCTTAAAGCTCACAAGAGTTCATTTTGTGTAATACGGGACCTTTAATCTTTAGATTGACACGGAAACAGTGTTCAAAGGTTGAACATATTAAATGACTTTTCTTTGTTTTATTTTGGGTTGATGCGGAAACAGCTACAATCTCAACCCACAGTGAAAGGTGAGTTACTGTTTCCTGCCTCCTACGACGTCCTCATTCAGAACTCCTGCCGAGGTGATCTCTTTCCACCTATCAAACACCTCGCCAGCCGCTCCGAGAGGTCATTGTTCTTTGTCGTGGAATCACCCCCCACAACAGCGCCCCCAGGTGATCCGGCTGCGGCACCATCTCCGGTACTCACGGAATACCTGCTCTGTAGACTGCGGCGTGTTTATTTAGCATAGCCCTTTCGCGGTCAGACGTGTACTGTGCCAGCCAGACCATCCCGAGAGCGAAATTGGCTACGATGAAAGGTGCAAATGTCAACACAACCACCGGGGTGGCAGTGAACTCAGGGCATAGAGGAAATAGAGTCACTAGGAATTGTAGAACGTTTTGTGGAACTTAGACAATAATAGCAGATATAAGCCTACAGTTTCTTGTACAAGATACTGGTTAAAAAATGTAATGTGCTAGGACAAGAACAGGACAGAGTGTAGAGTGAGGAGCAGTCATGTGTCGGGGGTGTAGACTCTGAGGATAAGGTGTGTTTTGAGCAGATTTTTGAAGGTGTTTAGTGAGTCTGAGTTTCTCATATGAAGGGGAAGAGAGTTCCAGAGGGTGGGGGCGGCAATGGCAAAGGCTCCGTCCCCCAAGGTCCGGTGCTTTGATTTGACTGTGGGAGTGAGAAGGTTAGAGTCGGAAAATCGGAGGCGGCAGGAAAGACCGTGGGGCTGGACGAGGTCTGTGAGGTACGGAGGGGCCTGGTTATGGAGAGCTTTGTAGGTGATCGGGAGGATCTTGAAATTGGTGTGCAGAACGGGGGTGATATGGTGAAGAGGTGGGCGGCAGAGTTTTGAACATATTGACGTTTTTGAAGGTCTGTGGAGGGAAGTCTGTAGGGGAGGCAAATGCCATAATAAAGTCTGGAGGTGATGAGTGCATGAATGAGAGTTTCGACAGGGGGAGAAGGAGGGGCCAAGCCGGGCGATGTTTTGAAGGTGGAAAAAGGCGATCTTACTTTTCTCCATAGAGATCATTTTTTCATAATATGGCATCAAACCTTTCTATCATGGAGAACAAATTAAACCAAGTTACAGGTCAGATCTGCGGAGAGGCAATCAGAAGGCTTGTTTTTTTTGGAGCAATAAACCCAATTGTAATTGAATAAATGTAAGGTAGAGCTATTTTTAGTCATACTGTAGAAGCCTGTAGAAACAAGCATGTGACAGATCCCCAACCGAAAAAGTTACATATTCCATCTTTATATCACAAATGACATATTTCCTGAAGATCCTCAGAGAAGACATTTCAATCTTGTAACACTGCAACCTTTTATAACAAAGTTGCTTGGTGGAATGGGTGACTGCTAGCTCAGACATGTTTGTAATTTGAACTGTGTTGATGTCTGGGCTCACTGTCCTTGGTGCTTTACTGATTTGGACAGAAAAAGCAGACTGTCTGATGGCTGTTGGTCCCTATGACATAGCTACACTTCTGTTAATGTCTTTAAAAGCAGATTTTTGGGAGTTTTCATGTTATTCTTTGAGACTCATATTCTTGCTTGTATTCCAATATTTTAAACTGAATAAATACTGAACTAGTTTAATTTAATTTACAGCTGACTTCATTAACATTCTCTGGGGAACTGTAGGCTCTGATTTGTCACATTTTGTTTAAAATCAAACACCTAAACAGGACCATAAACACTTGTATTGAGCACAGGTTCCTGAAATTGTTCAGTTTAAGTACATTTTGTATTTTTTCTTGAGTTCAAACTATTTCAAAACTTTTTTCTTGCAGTCTTTGGTAATGTGTACATTGTGTCAGCAAACTGATGAACATTTTGCCATTTACATACATATAGAGACCCCCTGCGTGATGTAACTACAAAGAATCACTTGTTGTTAAACAAGTGCGGATGTTAGTGAATGTTCCACAGTATGGCCTTAAAATTCTTAAAGCATGTGGTTGAACTATACCAAGTTTTGTTAGATCTTTGGAGACATAAGCCTAGTTACATTATTTATTTTTGTAAGATCAGAAAAGGCTAATGCTATATTTTTGAACATCTATCAAAGCAAATTCTTCACAGAGACGAGCATATGGTGGACCGCCCACCAGATAAGTCACATAGTACAAAAGTTATGAGCATAATCTGTTTTCTAGTGCCACAATGAAAAATCTAACTTGGATATTCACCATATATATCACCATGACACATATAGGCAATCCATGGACATTTTGAATATAGAAGCATTTGCTCCTATAGGGGCTTAATGCAGTAAACTCAGTAACAGCTATGTAAGTTTCTTGGCTCTCTTCCCAAAGCAGATAAATATGTAGACATGTTGAAAAGACTAGTAAAGCGAATCGTCTCCATTCTTTGATAAGTATGGAGTATATGGTCCCTTGACAAATGTCCATTTCTGCACCAGTCATTTGCAGATCGTAGCACAAGGGCTGCTTCTTTCTCCCCAGTTTCTCGCCCAGAAATGAAAAAGGTCATCAGCACAAAGCTATAACAGCAGTTTTACATTTAAGTGTTAACCGAGAAAAAAAAATCATGTCGGAAAAGGTTGTGCATATTGCTAATTTTCAGCTGGCTGCACAGAGAAGCAAAGTTAACTACATAAAGGACATTGGAGAAATCAGAGTATTTCAATGTGGGCATATTTTACCATATTGTACTTTCGCATGACCCTGAAGTCGCAAAGTCTGAGCGAGCTGAGCTTCACTTTGGTCAATGCAGATTTCAACTTTAAGATGGTGTGGGAGGCAGTGTTACACCATCGGGGGGTTTGGGGATATGCATTTGGTTTCCATTGTGTCTCAGAGCTACACATGTGTTCAGCACTGCATGATTTAAGGCATAAATATAGAAGTAAGGTCAACAGTAATCCCCAGATGGTGAGAAGCTACATATAGTTTCAAGGTAGAGTCAATTTAAAGTGTTAAAGCTATATACAGTCATTCTCTGGTAAATGAATATATCTCTGTAAACCTCAAATTATAAAGTCCATTAGAAAAAAGCCTTGTTCATGGTGAATCATAATTTATCTTTCATAAATTATAATACAATTTATCATTCATTCACTGTGTCTTTTTTGTTGCCGACTGCCAGGTTGTGTTGAATTTAAATTGTGTACTTTTATTGTTCTTTCATTGTTCTAAAGCTTGAATATATCATATATTCATGCATGATAATACATGAGTTCATGTCCTCTTATTATAAAACATTATCAAACTAATTTATTCAGTTTGTTTGTGTGGAAGGTGTGCCGCCCGCCTACTAGACAGGCAGGTGAGGTCACAAAGCCAAATTACTGGTTAGAATACATGCAACATAGTTAGCTTAATGCCATAAAGTGTAACATTCCAGAGAAAGTAATGACATTTTCATACAGGCAAGCAGGTGCTAACAAAATATTACATGTTATTACCTCATATAATGGTTAAAGGTACATCTCATATTCAAAAGTGAGAACCAGGTAGAGGTATTCCTATTACAAACTCTTTTGAAACAGGTCACGTAAATTCCTTGTGCAGTTCTCACATGAAGCCATAGCTAGAGGTGCGTTCTGTGTGAGCACACATATGAGCCGATGTAGTAGTGTCATTGACCTTTTGACCTCGTCCATCTCCACAAGAGCAGCTCTAATCTTCTAATTAGTGTCTGAATCCTGACAGAAATCCAGCTCCACTTCAGCCCTGCTCACAAATGCCACCAATGTCACCACTGAGAAATTTAAGAAAAACTATACAATGATTCATTCGCACATTCTTAGCCTCCTACTCTTTCTCCTTTGGATTCATTTAAAAAAGACAAATTTAGAAAAATATCTTTTACTGTTATATAAAATCAAGGTACTATCCCCTTCCCGCCTACACCATGGTTTGGCTCTGAGCAACAGGCCACAATCCATGCCAATCAAACCTGTTGACCTTGGGAGGCACCTGACTGTTCTGTTATTCATATTAATAACTAGTAGTAATTACAGTAAATTAATTAATTACACAAAAGTAATTAATATTGATATACTTTTAATTTATTGACAAAATACCTACATAAAAACACCAAGATCTAGAATGGGCTAAAACAATAATTTTAAGGTCAGAAAGACGAGCCTGACAGCACCAGATACAGAGAGAGGGGTAATGTTTTTCAGTAGAAAGTGAATTAAAGGCTATGGAGCTGAATCACACCCATCTTCACTTATTTGGAACGAGGCGGGTAGCAGGTTATGGCTCTGTCCATCTATATATAGTCACTGTATGTGTTGCACACCCGAATTGGACGACAAGTGTCACATTCATTTCAGTTTTGGGGCAATTTTTAAACACAGTTCTCAGTTAATTTATAACAAGTTTTTTTTTTGTTTTTTTTTCCTGCCTCTTCACACAATGCAAATCAACCTGTTTCCATAAGTCTTAAAGTATCATGACCCTATTATAACATTATGCAATTAAATGATAAAATAATTATTAATCAAATATCTATTTATATCAAATTACATATTTCGCTATTTAAATTAAATAGGAAGTTTGTAATGTCTAATTATCTAACGAGCTTTATAGCAGAAATATTGTATTTTTAACTTTCAGGACACTGCATATGCCATTCTTGTTAGTTTCAATTGTTTAGAATTCATGTGGCTGAAATGATCACAAAATCATGGAGATTGATGAGTTATTATTTGTCTCTCCCAAGCAGCTTTAGTCATTATGCTTTTGTGTCCTTATCTGGAGAGATTGGCCTGGTAAATATACTATATATTTCTCTCAAAATATAGATAAAAATGTGTGAATTTCTGAGTGCACTAAAATGGCGGCACTTGACTGTCCCTGCCAAATAATAAAATAAATGTATAGTATCCTTACCATGCCAGCATAAAATTGACAGTTACAATGTCTATACTTGCAATGATCTACAGCTGATAATAAGGCTGAGTGAATACAAAAAAATTTAAATAAAATCGTCAAAGATAAAACCATTAGAGCCAAGTCAAAAATGACATCACGGGTCTGACTGAAGTATTTTATTTTGAAAGCAGTAATAAAATGGTTACAGTCGCTTCAATTAGACTTACAAAAATATTCATACAGCTGGCCTAAATTATGTTTCATTTGTCCTTGTAAAATATATAACAATTGATAGAAAGTACCCTGCTTCTGTCCCAAAATAGCTCTGGTAGACCTTGGATAATAACATGCAACAATAAGATTCAAGGGTCCATCTTACACTATTTTCTGATCTATGGTATAATGTCGTTTGTTATAATTTGCAACTCTTTTTTTTTCTTTTTTTGTTTTGTCTTGATGAAGCAACAACAGTATAACATGGCATAAAGCTCAGAAGAGTTTGTAATATAGAACCTTTAAACATAATGTAACTGTACAGTAATTTAATTATCAAGTGCAACAATCTAGTTATATGTGTTAAATTTCAAGTCCATTTCAATGCAGTCTCACAGTAGTAGTATTTTGGCTGGAAGTGGCCCAAATGACAAAGACAGCAAAGATCGCACCCACAAGCACCCACCCACCCCTCGCTGTTCACTTCTCTGTCTGCACCCAACCAACCCCACGTTCCCCCAGCCCCCACAAAACCCACAAACTGAGCTCTTAGAGGGGCCCGCAGGCAAGACCTTTTTACATATATCCAACTGGACAGCTGAGCGGGGAGGAGCCAGGAGCAATGACCCATGCGCTTCAGTTCACAAGTACATCTCCCTCTGTGTCTGTCACACTGTGGATTCTACTTACTTCAGACATTTGTTTAGAATATATATTTTTTTATCATCTTCTTTGCAGATTTCACTGTCTAGATCCATTACTTGTTTCCTTGATCAATGCACCTTTAGCAAAATAAATTCTAGCTAATTTGTGGGGATATCAGTGTATCTGTGCAGTAAGTAAAAATGCAAAATGAAAAGGGTTATATAACTGTATGTTCGCACCAAAATATAGCAAACTTTGTTATTATTTTTACAAAAGTGAAAAGTTTATTGGTGACATTTATTTAGTGCTAGGGTTTTGTTTCACTTTAAGATACATTTGTTTGCACTGCTATCGACAAAAATCAGATATCAGTATCAGTAAAAAAATGTATATAAAAATCTATTCCGACTTATCCGTATTTCATTTGATTTCATGATAAACACAAATTTTACGTGTTGTAGCTTATTTTAGATTGTCAAGTTTTACCATGCATATCTAAACATTCACTTGACTTGATAAAGCAAAGAAATGTAATTATTTATGAAGTATTTGATGTATTTTTTGCACCCTTCATAAAAAAAGATGTTTTAATGTAGTTTTCCAAGTTGAACGTCATGGACTTTCTCTCTTGTCAATGGACAGTCCAGAATTTTGGACACAGAACTTAATTTACTAAAATGTGTTGTAGACGTGTGGAGACATTTTTTAAAATATTTCATCAGTCCTTGTATTTGCAGAGGTTGCTGGTGCTATGCTAGTGCATGTCAATGGCCATAGTTAGCCTCCCACTAAAACTGTCTTACTCACTCCACAGTGACATGAGGCAAAACACTTATAACACCAGACTATGTGTCTGTGTCGACAGAATAA
Organism: Scartelaos histophorus; assembly: GCA_000787155.1. Lineage (NCBI taxonomy): Eukaryota > Metazoa > Chordata > Actinopteri > Gobiiformes > Gobiidae > Scartelaos > Scartelaos histophorus. Next base: position 70,247 of record KN489799.1, read on the forward strand.
TTTAAAACATAAAACCAACCTTGCATTTGTAGGATTTACATCTGAGCAGCAGTGGCGAGTTGGACTTCCTGATAGACACTGGACAAATCCAGAAGGAACATATTCATTAAATAAAAGTGAATGAAGCAAAACACAGCTCTACTATTCAGTGAGGGAACAATATTAAAACATGGTTTACAAACATGGTGCACTGTGCAACTTTTCTGGTGGAGGGTCTGCCACTTGCTTGTCTCCATGGAGATGTAATCGCTTTACTTGGGATGTTCCATGGTATGACTGAATGCTCCATGGTATCACTTTAAACATTTCTATCTAGCATTTATTATATGGCTTCTGTTGCTCTAAAATGCAGTCATTTCTTAGGGGGTGACTCTCCACAGATCTGAATGATAATGTAGCATGGTGCTGTAACCTGCTTGTTGCCCTTGTACAGGTTTAATCTATATTGTGGAACAATGACATTTCCATGGAGACATCAGGTGGCAGACCACTACAAATGTTACACACCTTGAAGTCCAAGTCAACATGTGTTCTTTAAAGTTACAAATAACATATTGTATAAAGCAGGAAATAGAATCCAGTTATCTATATATAAAGATGAGAGGATCTGAGTTTATGACTGCTGTAACTGATATAGTATCTTGGTTTTCTGTTGGAAGAATTGTATGGGAGAAACTTTTTAAAAGCATTAATAAAACAACAAGTGTCACAGTATTTTCAGCTCACACAGTCACAACAGCAGGCCATTTCTGAGTCTTAAAAAAGTGGTTTATAAATGTTTAAATTGAAGAAAACCACATATCAACAAGAGTCTTGTCACAAACAACACAATCAATATCACCACATGAATTATTTTGTATTCATGCAGTGTAGAAGAACATCGCTCTTGTCGTAGTAGACTCTGTAAACTGCATACAATTGTCAAGTAATTTACCAGCCTTTTAGACAAGATGGCCACACAGAAAGACATTATATTATATTATAAACCACACAAAGGAATAAGAAGATAAAAAGAAAAATAGTTTTACAAGTGTAAAGGTCCTATATTACACAAAATTGACTCATGAGCTTTAAGTCCTATTATAATGTTGTATAACATACCCGGCTCAAACTTCAAATGCTCTGTTCCACCTTGTGATGTCATGTATGGTACTTTTCTTATTTTTTCTTGTTTATTTATTTGTAAAGGGACAGCACATATTATTGAGCATTTAATATTTAATATTACCGTATAGCCAACATGACGAATTTCCATCTTCAGTACCTCAGCAGGTTCAATTCTGATCAAATTATTACAGAACAGAGAAAAGTACAGCAACAATCACACAAAGGTACATAACACCACCCCCTACTTTGAAGTTGGAAGTCAAGAGTTAAACCAACAACCCCTAGATATACATATAACAGAAACTAAAATAATGTCAAACATAGTGACATATTTGACCATTGCACAGCCACTATTTTAAAGTTTAACTTTTAGTAAAAAGTAAAACTTTTACGTGTGAAATCATCCAAATCATTCTTGTGAAGATGTAAGTTTAAAAATACAGTGGAGCACTTATTGTATTACCACATGACATCACAAGGTGGAACAGTGTTTTCTGTTTGAGATTTACAGAATAAGGAATTGCTGTATTAAACAGTTTGTTTTAAGGTGTTCTAATAAATGGTCCAATCAGAGTATTATATTCTGAATACTTTCACATCGAGTTGTATTTTAATTATAGGGTAAAGAAACAGCGCTGTTACATATTTTTCTCACTAGTTCAGTGCAGTTTGAAGCCTAAATTGTGTGATCAAATACTGCCAGGTATTCCTTCCTATTTAGCAAAGTACTTGTATCTGAATACTACCAAATGAAAAAGTGCACCTGAATACCAGTACTCAAAATTAGTCTTCAGAATATGTATTTTCGGTGGATGTATTCAGTTACTTCTCAACACTGTTCATATATAATACAGATAGTGGGAATTTTGTTCAATTGTACAAAGGTGTAAAATGAAAATCAACATCAATTCAACATCTCAGAGGCGTTAAATGACAGATACCTGCTCTCCCAAGTGTCGTTAAGGTCTTAGGGGAACGTGATCTGGCATTGATTGTAACTTAAGAGCTTGTTTGTTGTGAGCAGACGCAGGCTATCGTCTCATTTCGAACCGGGGAAACAAATGAAAACACGCTAATACACGACCTGTCAATTAATATTACAGAGAAAGACTGAGAGGCGGAAACACGAGCTACGGTTGGACTTGAAATGAATTAAACTCATCTGCATTCGCCTCTGAAATGTTCCACGGACCCTCTCATCACCGAGCAGGCACGGAGATGACATGGTACGCAATTGTGGAATAAATGAGCTTAAAGGGAAAGAAGACAAATGGAAGTAGTGTTTGCCAGTCGTACCGTTGTTTCCAGGGCTATCTGAATTAAATCTGTACGCTCATGAATCAGCGCTGCATTAAAATGGTAATTTGGTAAGCTAGCGTCAGTGTGTCACAGGCGTACTTGTCATTGTCTTCATCCCGTTTGGCTAATATACCGTGTTATACTGTTGTAAACAAAGTCAATCACTCGTACTTCAGGAACTAAGTGTTTCTTTGAGACACGCCTATAGACTCTCGCATGCATTATTGAATTGTTTCATTTGTGTTGTGGTAATGTGGTTTCTGCATAATGTTGTGTGTTAAATCATATTTTCATTTCCATTTGTTAAGTTTGGCGACAGCTCTGTACCTGAGTCGAAGGCCAGATATTTCCAGTTTTTAGAAGTGGTGGAAAGTAAGAAAGTACTAAAGCAAAAATGCACTACTTAAAGGTGCTTTGTGCAACTTTTTTGGGGGGGGTACATTTAATTCAATTCAATTCAATTTATTTTTGTATAGCCCAAAGTCACAACAACAGTTATCTCGGCGGGCTTCACAAAATTGTTAATTTAGCAAACAGAGATGTCAGAGAATGAAGCAGAATAAGAAAAATAATAATACTAATTAATAAATAATTCAAAAATACAGAATGTCCAACAACAAGCAGGCAAATGGATAATTGTCCCAGCATCTCCTGTCCATAGACCCTCCTTCTTCGGCAAGGAAAAACTCGAAAACAAAACCCAGTGGGGGAAAAAAAAAGAGAAACCTCGAGGAGAACCACAGTGAAGGCCAGGACGTATCCACTGAAAATAAGGTTGTAAATATGTAGGCCAAAGCTATTGCCAGAAGGAAATTACATGTCATTGCTCTGCCTATAATGTTCCACAGAATGACATTTAACAGCTCTACCTTACATTTAATAAATTACAGGTGGTTTTACAGCTCAAAAATACCTAGAAAAACAGGTATTTTGACTGTAAGCGGGACTGCCTCTCCACAGATCTGACCTGTAACTTGATCTGGTTTGTTCTACATGAAGATAGAAACATTTAATGCCACAGTGTGAAACATTTCAGACAAAGCAATAACATCTCTATGAAGAAAAGCATTCAACAAACCCTCCACCACAAAAGTTACACAATGCACCATTAAAAACATTTTTTATGTGTCTGTATTCAGAGTTGTTAAATAACTAACTGCAGATTTGCTCTTTGTTTGGTAGTTTTCAGATTGGTTCTTTTCTAAAATTAAAAGAATACATTGTAATATCTAATAACACAGTTAAAGCTTCAAACTGGACAGAATTAGTAAATAAAATATGAATTACTGTTACTGTGATAAGTGCATGTGTGATGTTTAATAAGCTGTTTTTAATCCTATGTTGCATCTTTACACTGTAATTTAAGTGTCATAAACTTGATTATGTATTCAAAATGCAGTACTCTGATTGGGCCATGCATCATTACAAAATACATTGTAATGCAGGTACTCAGTATTCTGTAATATACATTTTTATAGTATTCTTCCCATCACTGTCTGTACTAACAGTAACACATTTTATTTATTAGGCGCCTTTCTGGACATTCAAGGTCCCTAAACTACAACAAACTTTTACATGGACAAGTTGCATTAAAAGTATCACTACATATTTTTTTTTTATATTTATATCTTTGTGCAAATAAAAACATAAAAGAACAATTTAACTTTTTATGCCTTTTTTGCCTTATTAAACAGTGCCAGGTGTACGTCCCAGGAAACTACCCATGACATTTAAAGGGACTTGCTATAATTCAGCACCAACAGTGTAACAACTATACATCTGCTACTACATGACCTTTGCACTTGAGAAAATCATACATATTCTTGGATAAATTTCAAATCCCTCCTGCCCCTATTCCTCTGAGCTCTGCAGTGGAGTATAATACGTCTTACCAGGGGAATTCTGATCTCGTACTTTCACTTACAATTCTCCAACCCACACACCACACTCTCAGTATTTTGCAATTCATAAGTTGAGTAATGTCAAGATAGTTTTTATGTGAGCCATGGAGATGTATTACAGTATATAAATATCTCTCCGTAGCCTCCAAACACAACAGTTTGACTCTTCATGCTCTTTTTGCTCCGTGATAGGAACTGGCATGTTCAAATTTGCTTCAAACTGTGAATGTTTTCATCTGGTTAAAAGAACATGGATTTGACATTCAGGTTTGTGTTGGAGGTGGTTAAGCTTCCAGCTGATTTCAGGGGGATTTGAATGGTAATGTTCTTTTTGTAACATGGACAGATCATGCCTCATGTGAAGCTCAGAACTTGTTTTCCAGTGGACATTTTAGCATGTTCATAGATTCATGTCAGTCTTACATTGACTCTGAGTTAACTTAGGTTAAAGGTTCTAAAGAGCTGTTGGCTTTAAAACTATACTTTAAAAGAGCATTTTCAGCTTTGAGTATGTAGAGTAGAGTGGTCCATCAAAGCATGGTAAAAAATAAAATTTCAGATAACCTCAATTAGAAAAAAGGAGACATTTTAGAGGTCGTTCAAGATGCATGAGGTTTCCTGGAAATTTACTTTTCAGGAAATGGACTGTCTAAACTTTTTAATGCAAGTTTCGGTTTGTGTTTACGGAATAAAATAAACTATTCTAATATGCCCTATTTATTTGGTTCCCTATGTTATAGTATAGTGCAATCTTCAAGTGTATTGAACATCCTCTAAATATTAATTAATTAGAATAAAATTTGGAATCAAATATTTTGGCCAGATATGGAACCAAATGCAGGGTTCTAAATTAGAGACTCTAAAAAGACTTTTTTTTAGACCAGCCTAATGTAGAAACACTTGCAGGATTACTCAGACATGTGTGAATGAACCAAAACACAACTCTGAATATGTTTTCCAGAAGGAAACATCTTTATAACAGCTTAAAGCTCCTATGAGCTTTAAGCTGTTATAATAGCTGTTATATAGCTGGGGTCAGCTTTGCATAATATAGGACCCTTAAGTGAATAAGAGATGATAATATGACAGCACTGTTTCATATACATGCATTCAGCCAGTGTCTAGTCCACAGGTGAGTATGAGCTTGACTAAGGTGACCTCAAATCACACTTAAGAACCCAGACACTATTGGATAACCTCTACTTTAATGATGTAAGAGTCAATCTAATTAGATCCTCCTTTCGTTAAATGAGAATAAATTAGCCTATAATCCCCCCAAAAAGTACAGTACTTTTTGACAGCAACCTGGCCATTTATCTCTTTTAAAGCTCCATATGTGGAAAGCAATGACAAACCTATTATCTCACACCACCAAGGTTACCACGCCAACAGATCCATAGAAATCAGAATTGGAAAATAGTGTGTTTTTTACATCAATGCGCTGTTATTTTTATACATATTTTCACCATATCTGAAAGTATTATAGATGATCACTGCCATTATGAATGATGAGGTGCTCCTGCGCTTATTCTAAAGAGGAAGGCGCGAGGTTAGAATGACTTTCATTTGGTCTCCAGATAGGATCTCTGCTCGTAGTGTGCTGATGTAGATGAGTGGGAGAGCGAGGACTTTAAGGTAATGGGTGAGCTGAAGGCAAAGTGCACGAGATTCAAATAAGGGCAAACTATCCTCATTTATAACACGAGTCAGGCTAAGAGCTCATTACTTATATCTGCTGGGTCATATCCAGACTACATTAGAATGAAATGAGTCTTATATGCATATACAGGATTGAACGCGGACAGGTTCTGTGGTACAGTAGTGGAGTGGTCAGCCTTATTGACCAGTGCTGCCAGATCAAATTGGGCAGTTTTTGAATGTGGTTGAAAAATATTCTCCAGATGAGAGCTGTTTGCTGTGTAAAATGTGTTGATTTTTGAATATTTTCCTAATCAAACTCCTGACTTTCAATGACAAATCTTCAAATTATAGGGCAGGTTCATGCTCAATAGTGATCTCAAAGTTGGCAGTTCAAATCCCACTCTTGACATAAATATCATCATCAAATCCCACCAACCTGTGGGTCAGTTGGTGCAATTCTAGCTCTCACAAATGCTCTTGTTGTGTTCTTTGGCAAGACAATTGCCCATAGTGTCTGTATAAGATGATGTACAAGGTGGAAAAGCTCCATTTACCATTAGGCCAACACTCAAGCTAAGTTCTCCTGGGCAACACTGAACAAGTTTTGAAAAGATAAAAATGTTATCCACAAAGAGAAGAATAGTGTATAGTGACAACTGCAGCAATGACATCAGTAATGGGCATCTTGATATAGGAAATGGAAAAATGTTGTATAGTCAGCTCTGTATTGTGTTCAGTTATTAGGCAATACTTTTCTACAACTCAATTAGATAATATTGAGTGCACCATTTGTATGTTATCATAATCTTCTTCAATGTCCAAGTCTATAGAATATCAAAAATATGAATGGGTATCTGTGGGAATACAAATCAAGTTTTTTTATCTTTTGACACAACATGCAAATTTTAACCAAAAATTCTCTTGTTTGGTTGATGCTTAACCAACTGCACCATTATCATCCCAAAATGAGATGCCCATACTTTGTAAAGAGTTAAGGCTTGAAATTCATGAGTCTGCAGTACTGTTTTGATTCTATCTCTCAATTTTACCAATCTGCACAAGTTGCCACTATATATTTTTCTTTCCAAAAAAGATGAAAAATAACTGTCATTGTGATTGGTTTCTTGATTTGAACTAATGCAGTGTATTCCATAATATTTCTCACTCACTGCTTCCTTCTCTCAACTGTGAATTTTACCAAATTTATTTTCGGTTGCGGCTGACTAAGCAGCGCAGAGCAACTCGACTTTTATTAATAGAATCTGTCAGGAGAGATCAGGTGTGTGTGTTTAGTACGCCATACCATAGATTACCATAGCACTTTGTTTAGCATACAGATGAGACCTATTTGTTGAGCATGTACCTGCAGTGCATCAAATTTAACATGCAAAATTGGCTTAATTATACCGGAGATAACATCAATTCATTATGTCTCAGCGAGGTTTATATCAACAAACATGAGGAAAACAATTTGTAGTGTTGGTCCAAACAAGCAGTATGTGCAGTGTAGTTATTGTTTAACATAAATGAATTTTGAATTTCCAGGTTGAATAAGCCAATTAACAGTCAGTTTACTACTAAGTTCCAGTCACAAAATTGAATTGTAGCATTAAAAACAGTCGTGTTGATGGTCAAGTATGTAATATATCTGTAGATAAAATCCCAAATGAATGCAGGGTCGATATGTCTGTGAGTAATACTAGACAGGTATCCATGGAGACCGTGATAACTGAGGAGCTGAGTAGCATTTGAGATGCTACTGACTTTTTACACCATTTGGAGATGCAAATGTTGCAAAAGACCTTCCAGAGGAAATACGTTGAGGGAATGAACACAAGGGACTTGTTGGATTGTGTTTGAAATGAATTGTTTGTTTTTCCCCTTAACCAAGGAGACCGTGTAAGAGGTTAGCAAAGAAACTAGCTTTGGACATTTGAGACGCTACAGGCTTTTTACAACATATGTGGCTGCAAATGTGGCAAAAGACCTTCCAGATGAAATACTTTGAGGGAATCGACCATTTCACCTTGATCCTCTTGGACACTACTATGATGTGCCTGTCCTCAATCTGCTCTGACATTGATCTGCTGAGCCTACCTGACCAGTCCACAGCAGCAAAACTTACATTTCCCTTTACATTAATAATTGACCAGTCCTTCTATTAAACTGCACTGAGACTTTTGACTAAGCCACAGCAGAAAAACTTACATTTCCCTTTACATTAATAAAGCATCTCTCTCTCTCTCTCTTTCTCTCTCTAAAACATAAAAATCAAGATGTTAATTAAGTCTGTGTCATAATGATGTATTTAATAAACAAATGACCCACATATAGCTGAATGGTTTTCATTTGTCAAACTCTCACTGAATTATGCCCCACTTCACTTTTACTTTATACATTTGTTACTTTTGTTTACCTATAGCAGACATTATAGCACCTATAGTCTGTACTGTACTGAACTCTATTTCATTGCTAATTGATTGTGTTTTGGGAGAGGGTGCAAAACTAAATCAAGACTAATGAGTACTGAAGAAGTAAAAGGAAGATAAATGGTTTGATGGTGGCGAGACAGGCACAGCTGAAGAACTCAATAACTTCCCCATTTTCTCCATTCGAGCAACACTTCGTCTCCCAGGACAAGAATAACAATTTCAATTTGCAAAGTAAGAGCGGATCTGAAATGAGACAAGTGGGTGTTTTGAACTGTTCGTTTTCATCTATTACAATGCACACTTTGAATACAGTTGCTTAAAGGGAATGTGGTTGTTGCTGATGTATGTGGTGTATAAATATAAGAAACAGCTGAATGAAAGAAATATGATAATTCTTTACACCTCTAATACACTTCAGAGGTTTGTTGAAGCCTCTCAAAGCCCTATTCTGTAGTCATCATTCATTCACTTCACACTCGATGGTAAGCTGCTATTTCAGACCGCAGTTGCCCCGGGTCAGACTGAAGGAAACAAGGCTGTCAGTCTGTGCCATCGGCCCCTACGACCACCAAGCACTCATGCACATACCAGTGTTTTGCCTAAGGATACAATAACAGAACCTCTGACCCTTGTGTTGAGCCACTGATGCAGTATTGTTCACATACAATTTATTCTAGTTACAGAATATGATGAGAGAGTGAATCAATGACACATAATTAAGAGTCGGACAACATTATTTCTCCCTAAATATCTTAAAAACATGAAAAACAAAACAAATTTACTTTCACATGGTTTCCAGTCATCCAAAGTATACCTCACTTACATTTCACACATCCTAATTATTCACCATGATCAGTTTTTAACACACATCTCCTCATTATCGATGCATGCAAACAGTACACAGTAGGCTTATTTTGACCTCACAAGCTACATAGACAACATATCATTACTGGGACAAGACAGATCCTGCACAAATATGTGAGTACAAGAGACTTTTTAGACAGCTATTTTACTGACTTCGAGGTGAATGTGTGCCGATTTATGCAACTCAAAACACTGGAGGCCCGTTGCCACGTCAACTAGACCTGCCACCCTGTTTTCCTCCATTCTTGATGCCTTTAATGACGGTTAATGTATTCCGCGGACACATATTCAAGACAGAATCTGAATGTTTACCACTGATCTTTTGTGTGAGCGCCTTGTTTGGTGTTCTGACAACTATCGCATCACACACGCATAACAAAAGGGCCGTGTTACATGCTGCTGAATGGTAATAGTCAATTATGCCAATCAAAATCCAATTGTCTCGGCACAAATCTTGCATTATTGAATTTATATCTAATGTTCTAAGCCAGCCCCGTGGAGACATTATCAGATTACACTGTCCCCGAGCCCCTTTGGTTTCCACCGAGGGGAGGCCGGAAATGACACGACTGTTGCATTAATCAGATGAAATTCAAATGAGAGAATTAGCTGTCCATGTTGTAGAGGTCAGTGGAGCAGTCCGGTAAACATGTGTCAAATTACTGTTGTCATGCTTTTTGTTGTGATGCTTTTCACTTTAGTTGCAACTTTTTGTTTTTTTACTGTGCTTTTTGGAATCTAAATGTATTTAACCCTTGTTCTTCTTGGAAACGGGTAAATTTAAAATGTAAAAGTTGGTTTATATAGTTAGATATACATAGATAGATATGCTGGGGACAAAATCAAATAGTGTCCGTTGGAAACTTTGCACTTCTCTTCCACTTACATGCGAATAACAGCAATATGCCAAAGAGTTTGTGTGAGCTAAGAAGTTAAAGACCGATATGCTTTCTCATTTCGCTGTTTGGAAATAAGGTGTATATTTTTGTGCTATGCTTAATGTTGCAAGAGTGCATTTTCCTCAGTTTGACAAATAAACATTTTCTTATCTTGATATATACATACTTAATTCATGTTCTTTACCAAAAGGAACACTTTGAGTTCATTTAAAGATCCTATATTACGTAAACTGATGTATAATGTTCTTTTCCCTCATCAAAAACATATGAGTAACCCTTTATTATGAGTCTGTTCACATTTCCAAATCTAAAAAAGCTCTGTGATGTCATGTAGCGGTAGGTTTCAAGTTAACACCTATCTTCAACCTTTTATTTCAGAAAAGATTGGCAATCACAGGTGTGAAATGATCCAGCTGACTCTAGTGAAGATGTACAGTATGGAGTTAAGAAACACAGTGAAGCACTTGCTGTAATACCACATGAAATCACAAGGTGGAACAGAGAGTTTTCTGTTTGATCTCAGAACTCAGTCTAAATATACAGGGTTTGTGTGTTGAACATGTGTGAATGAAACAAAACACAGTGTCAGGTATGTTTATGATGAAGAAACAGCATTATAACAGATCAGAAGATGTAAAATTGGCCCTTTAAAATGTCCATGATTGCTCACTTTATTATACAAATACATCAGACTCAGCATAAGCGCTCCCTTTACTGCAGTTCCCTATGTGTATGCGTGCAAATGTTTATTGTACCCTTTAATTCCTTCACACTAACTAAAGGGACCCCCACAGCTGATGCAACCGTCAAAACAGACAGACACCACAGGGCCACTGGGCATAAGACATTCTCTTCTATTGCCTTCAGATTAGACCTCCACCCAGGAGACGCACTCAAGGATTCATTTAAACAGCATGAAGAGTGGCACTACTGTACACTGATCGCTGCTTAAAGACTGCTAACACCAATCAATGTCAATGTATGCTACCAGGAGAGTTCACCGAAAGGGCCTGAACGGTTTTCAATTCATTGTGGTGTGATTATGATAATATATGTAATGTAGGCTTTTGAGGTTATTAAAGGGGGACCTGGTAATGAGAGAAGCTATTCATTCTCTCTCAAATAGGTCTAGGATTGCTCCCAGTGTGTTAAACCAATAGTCAAACAAGCTCCGTGCAATGTTATTGATTGTGCTGACCTATTAAAGCCGCACTATGTCACCTTTTCGCCCCATTAAATAGGAAAAGTGTGGGGGCTGAAAAACACGCTTTACTCTGATATGGCTTGCATTTCTACAAATTGAGTCCAACCAGGTTTCCATGGGAATGTTCTTCCTTTAGTTATCATCTTCTACCATATAACGTAAAGCCGATCTATCTCTATGGATGTCCCGTAGTATGTTTATTTAAACCTGCTATTTCCATGGAATCTCCTCCAAAAAGTCACATACTGTGCCTTTTAAGGGCTGGTTGTTCCCCACTTTACTGGTGTTTTTTTTTCTTGCTCAAATTATTTTAAAAATATATACAATCATACATATAGGCTCGCCTCTTCATTGACTTGACTTGACCTGGTGCTTGTCTTCATGGAGATAGTTGAGTTAATGTCCTTTCAGGGAAAGCTAGATCTTCACCTGATACATCTCCATGAATATTTGGCAGATGGGTTTTGATAGTGCATAGGATTATTTGTTCTACAGAAAAAATTGCTTGATGGATTGAACTAATTGAACTTCAGGTCAACAAACAACAAACAACACACAATACTTTATTAGCTGCATTGTCCTAAACTGAACTTTACTTCCTGATGATGAGTTAATGGGAACATGGCAGTTCTGGGATTTTAATAATTGAAAATAATTCTTGTACTTCTAAATTGAGGCAATTTTCATTTGTTGCTTGGAAATAGTTACTGCATTGAGCTGGAAGCTGAGTTATTATGTGTTCTATTTATCCATTTGTGCACAGGTGCATAAAGAATCTAGGACATAGACATCAGGGACTGGTTGTGTGCAGCAGCTTCTACACTCACAATCCTGCATTTGTTTTTCGTACAGAATAAGAGTTACTAAAAAGAGAACAAACCTTTTGTTCTAGACAGAGACAAATAACAGATTTTCCTCCAAATGGCCTTACATTTCTCTGTCTGAACAGTTTTATGAACACTCTATGACCTTTCACCAAACTTCTCTCCATTCAGAATACAAATGTAGCATCGTTTAGGAAACGCGACCGGCTCAACAAACAGGTCTCATGGTCAAGTGAGGTTACTCTCTGAGACATTGCCACTAAAACAACAGGCATACATTTCTTCCAATAAGGCAGGGACTTCCATCACCCCAGACACTTCCTCTGGACTGATGAAAAGTAAATGCTAACAGTTAAATATAACACTTTTTTCCACCTTCAAGGCACTCAAAGCTCTTTACAACAAGGAACCACTCACCCATTCACACATTCATACACCAATGTACACAGACACAGGGGGCGAGATGGGTTAAGTGTCTTGCCCAAGGACAGCATTCATCTGTGGGAGCGTGATTCAATCCATCAATTATAACCATGAACCCTTTCCCCTCTCAATAAATCTAACCGGCAACTTGGCCTCCTTGTTATCATGGAGAGAAGATAGTTTAATCTCTAATGCCATACTGTGAAATATTTCAAGATAAGCAATAACTAATAATAATAAATCTCTGTGGGGATAAGCAGTGGACCTTCAACCAGAAAAATTAAATGCAATTTTAAATCTTGATTTAATAAAAAGTCAAACCTTAATAACAGCCTTTAGTCACTGAGGAAATATTGATGCCAGAGAACCAAACTCAGAATCTTGTCACTGAGGGGCCCAGACACAAACCAGCACACCTCCTTGAAGTAACACGGCTAATGAGAACTGCATATTAATATCAAACAATGATGACTTTTTTGTAAATATTTGTGCAGCTAATTACACAACAGCAGGGCACTTGGCAGAACCCAAAACTAATGAGACGAGACCAGTTTGCGCTCTCTTGAAGACACCCAGATGCAGCGGCCTCCCACACACAGCTGGAGAGGAGGCGGAGGGATGATAATTTGCCATTTAAATACAATTGGAAGAAGGAGGAAGCCCTAATTGCTGCGCGAGATTACGCCTCTGAAGCATATCTGGGCAAGACAGATGACTTGGTTGATGGGGACCAAAGGTGTAATGACAGGTGCTGTTGACTGAGCTGGGCCAGTCTCTCGTCCCATTCACATTATCAGCCCATCAAGATAGGGAAGCAATTTCACAGGCTTTCATTTCATAAGCTATGCATATCAATGCTCCATTAATCAAGTGATAAACTTCCCCAAAACGGGCTCCCGAATAGAACACATCCTTCTGCTGCCCTCATAGAGTACGCTTTCTATCAGGATTATCTTAAGAACGCACCTTTGTTCAACTAGAATCATGCCAAGGGGGAGCAGTGGCTCACCTTAGCTGTCACCTGGAGTAAGTGATCTATTTGAGATAAAATAAAGTTTAAGGCTATATTTAAATGGGCACTGCATGGGCTGTTGAATTTGAATTGACTATATTAGAAAGACTATGGGGATGAAAGGTAATTGGAGACTTTTTCTGTGGTGTCTGGATGTGCCCTGTGTGTGAGGAGTCTATCCCGCTTTGACCCACCATCTAAACATGTGCAAAATAATGGGTTCAACTGTATATCCAGAAAGAATTTTATTTTCCCATTTAGCATGTAGTAGGTTACATTAGAAAATTCTATAGTGCCCACAGTTTAAAACTAAGCTGGAAGGCAAGAACCTTTGGTGGAATTTGACATCTGATATCTCTTTTGTTTAACAGTTAATACGGTAATCATTCAGATTTCAGATAACACAAAACCAACAGTCAGGGTGCTTTCACACTGACAGCATTTGGTGCGCAACAGATGTTCCAGTTGAACCCGAACTTCTTAGTATGGTTCATTTTCATTGGTGTGAAAGCACTAAATAAAGCAGACCAAGACCTCAAAAAATAAGTGGTCTTGGTTCGCTTGATTCAGCACCAAATGTTGAACTCTGGTGCGAACCCTCTGGTGTGAAGGCGAACTCAGTCCAAACCATATACAGAAGGTCCAAACAAACTATTCAAAATGCATCATGAGAGGGAATATGCGTCTCCTTTGCCTGAAATAATGCCCTATACACCTTCAGCAACTCATGTACAATTGTTGGATATTTTGCCAACAATGGCCATTACACAGAATGTAATATACAAAGATCAGAGGGAGTACCAATGTGCCTATGTGTCTCTCCATAGTGAGCAAATTGAGGATGAGTACCCACGGCAATAAGCAATAGCCTATTAAATTGATACAACTTCTAAAATCTACTACATTTAGCCTAGTGTGAGAAGTGCTACAGTAGGACTAGATCCAAACCAGAGTCCTGAACCAGTGGGGAGCAGATCTGGGCTCACATGAGCTGGAGCGGGGAGTGGTGTTAGGAGCCTCGGTCTGAGAAGCATTTTCATTTTCTGAAGCCTTTGATCAATACAAGTGTTCATGGGCCTGTTTGCGAGTTTGATTTTCAACAAAAAGGAGACTGCTGGCTAGTGCTAATTAGCATCTGACTTTAATGTTAATTGAGAGGGACTTGTTTAACAGCACAGATCAGCTCAGCTGTTCTAATTCCAGCTAAACCAGCTCTTTCTGTAAGATTATGTTCAAATTCAGGTCAAATTAAAGGCTCAGATATAGCAGTGCTTACAGTTAGCATCATACCTCCAGGGATTGTTGATGACATCAGCTCCAAAGTATTCACTGATTAAACCTATACCTATTCAATCAATACCCTGCCATTAACTGTACATGGTCTTTTTAATATACTCAGAAATATACTTTGGACTTTATACTTTTCATTTAGGTTGTGTTCGCCAAAGTTCCAATTTAATAACACAGCGCAGATAAATCAAAAAGCAAGTGTGACAATGGAGTCATTTCAGGTGGCTTCAAACTGTTCCCTCCATCTGGCACCACAACAACATTATCATAGGTTCTGCTACAGACATAATCATTGCAGACCAAGCAGTAATATTGGTGTACTGTTCATTTTAGTACACAAATTTGAAGTACTTTACATGATTATATGGCATTTCTGAAAGTTGTATAAAATCTGCTATTAAAAATATGCTGCCTACTACTTACTCTTTTTTTTGTTATTAATACACATTAATATTACACATGCTGCCGATACTGATATTTAGCTTTTGAAATCCACAACAAAGATGAGAAATTGTTGAGTGAATGTTAAGAGATAGTAAAGTTTTGAAAGGAAAAAAAACCCCTAAATGTATTCATCTGGAAGATAAAGTAAGAAAACTCTTCAATTCTCATTTTCACTCATGAGCCAGTTCAAAAAGACAAATCATGACACCACAAGGTGGCACAAAGTGTTTTCAGCTTGATAGAAGCCTAATATGTTTGTGTGTTAAACATTTGTGAGTGAAACAAAACACAACTGCAGGTATGTTTCTGTAATATGGGCCTTTTGAAGCACATCAAAAAACTTCTCCATTTATTTTGATAAAGAATAGCATCAAATTATATGTATCTAACAAGCGCTAATGATGCTAAATGATCACGTCATGATGAATTTCAAGTCTGTGCTGCATGATAAGACTATCTGACACAACCCAATGGTAAACTATAGCACCGCCAGTTACGCCTTACACAATGTCAAAGTGGGTGGCGAAGTCCTCCATCATAAATTTTAATTAGAGGGAGTTTCAAGTCTTTCCAGTGGTTGATGTTATTTAAGCTGCTCGGTGCGTTCCATTGCGCTGCTCCTATATTCTCTGACTTAATTGCGTTGTTTAACAAAGTGGCAATCAATCAAAGCAGTCAGTGGTTACCTGTCATCCTACTGAGCCGTGAAATGGACAAGGAGCAGCTATCTCCCCTGCACATGCCTCCATTCTTTTCACACTCAAAGAAGAAGAATTGAGAATGAACTTTTTTAAATGTTTGGATACATTGTGCAGTTTTATATCCTAAATACAAGTAGACTGATGTATTAAACTATAGCACAAGCAGGGGTTCACACCAAGTCTAGGTAAAACATCAAAACTATGTGAAGACATGGGACTAAAACTCATCAAAACCATAGAGTGTGTAAAGAAGTGGACAAAGGCAGTGTGACGTCACCCGCAGCTTTTGACTCCAGTCAACGGTTGCACAGTACTACTGCAGATTTCTAGTTTGTGTAAGTTTGTTTTCTGATAATGGCAATAAATCTTAAATAAATCTGACATTGTTTAAAAAAATAAAATAAAATCTTGCTAATTTGGGTTGAAAAATTATTAAAAACCAAATCAAAATCATCAATTCCACAGAAGATTCAAGATTCAATTCAACATTTTAATTATTGTCATAGTCATTATTATCATTGTCAAATTTATGTTTATAGCATCAGTCATTGCATTTCTATGTAAAGTGCAATAGAACAGGTGCAATAACCCCAATGTTATCCTTACCACAACAACATTCAGTACAGCACATATAATAAATAGTAACAGTCTTAGCAGCAGCACAGAGCAGGGATATCCTGTCAGAAATGTGGAGTTTTAATGGCATTATGCAACACTGCAAAGTCTAGCAAAAAAAAATAAAAAAAAAATCCAAAGTGTCTGAACCACTCACATAGGCTTATCAAACAGGAATCCAGTTTGAAGTGAACATTCTCACCCTTTTCGCTCTGATCAACCATGACATGAACAAGTCACACCAATCAAAAACACAACGTCTGCCATAGCTTTCAATCAACCTCTGCTAACTGACCTAACAAGCCTCCCATAAGCCACAGAATAGCTCTGACCACTAACAGCATCTCTACTCCTACAAGTTCACCAATTCAAGCTATAAGGAGTCATTTCGAGATATTTGGGTCCTTTTTTGTGCCGTCTGCCCCATAGGGATTATCCAGGGATCAGGAGGTGCCACAAAAGCTATTCAGTTTCTATCTCTTCCAGTTGCTCCATTTAAAAAGGCCTTTGAAGCGTTACAGAAGTTGGCATATTTTTCAGCCCACTCTACCAGGTCAGATGTATTTATGTGACGTTTTGACAGGCCAGTGGAATACTAAAGTTGCAGTGGATAAAATATCTGTCTTATTTTTAATGGCGGGCCGTTATCGCCGTTAACGTGCTCCGATAATGTGGGACTCTTTTCAGGCGACATAAACAAATATTTAATTATTTAATTAATCTATTCTCAAAGTTGGGCAGGGAGCTGGGTCTATATTAAGCGAACTATGATGACTTTCACCTTTAGCGCAGATGTATACCTTGCCGAATTGCACTGTAGGGGGCAACGAGTTTTCGAACCTGTAGCTATTGTGAAATACACAACGAACACCACATGCCAACATGGATGCAGCTATGAAGCCGCTGGGTTTGCTTCAGGGAAAATTAATTTTTAAAAAGCTTCCCAATGGAAACATCGACAAGTCTAAGGTTGTTTTATGCAACTTTATGCAATGCGGAATTAGTTTACTGTAGGAGTTCTACCAGTCTCAAGTACCACCTAAAAGCAAAGCATCCCTTAATGAATGCTGATGCTGGGTCAAGCACTGAAACACCGGGGAAGAGTCACCATCAAACTACTTTGTTTGAGTGCAACCGAGGCGAGCCCGTCAGTGCAGCTCTATCAGAAAACTAACTAATCTTCTTGCTCAGTGGATTGCCATTAACTGCTGACCCATCAGCATGGTTGAGGATGATGGGCTCGAGTTTGTTCTCCAGGCGGCCACAGGTGACCCATCTTACAAACTACCAGCGAGGTGAACTATCATTCGGAGAATACATGAGAAGTATGACGCAGAAAAAGCCGCAAAGGATAAAAGATGGTAGAGGCGGGGTGTGGAGCCCTGACCGGGAACCACTGGACATCTATCAACAACAATAACTACTTCGGCGTTCCTGTACACCTCATCGATGCTAGCTTGGAATTTCACTCCTTCGATTTAGGTATGCAGTTATGTAATTTTAAATTACACAATTTAAAACTACTTAGAATGTAATTACAACAACATCACGAATTACCAACACGTTATGTTTGTCTTAAGAAATCTCTTCTCAAGGACTTACTTGTAGTCATTACTTAGGCATCGCACATATTCTGAATGAGCCATTTTAATCTAGATTAATCTAGATTAATTTAAAATGTTCAATGTAATTAATATAAATTAAAAAATAAATAAATCTATGCCCACCATTACTTATTTTACATTAAAGGTATCAGCAACTTTTCAATCCAAATTAGATCCAATATAATTTTTTATTAGTACTTTTTGATATCTATTCACTTAAATAAAGCACACATTATTTAGCAGCTTTATTTAGCATCTTTTTAGTATAATGAACACTTCCCCACTTTCAAATATTATGTAATTCATAGTTTCAAAAAGCAATTCACCAAATTGAGACATTAACAGTTTATATTTGGAAATTGTTCAATACCACCTACTGCAATGAGTGCTGTAATGATTAGGTAATATAATAATCAGCGTAATTTATGCTATTTTAGTGCATTTTGAGGAAATGGCTCATAATGTGATTTTAAAAATATATTTCAGTCAAAACCTGAGGTGCCAGCGCCTTAACCTGCAGGTAGAGTTTTCCTTATCCCTTAGCATATGGACAGGTCGCGCCTCACTCACTGAGCTGCAGAAGCTGCACTAGTACTGGTTAATGATGAAGATGAGTCCCTTCTGTCCCCTAGTCTTGAGTGGGCTCTTCTACAAATGTGAAGTCTATCTGCAAATGGATACATGTCAGTCCTGGACACATCCATAGCACGTCCATGAAAGTGAATCTCTCCTTCACTGTGTTTTTCTTGAAATTTCTTCTTTTTCCATAATTATTATTTGTTTTTATTTTTATTTAATTCGTTTTTGAGCTTTTCCTTGCCAAAAACCAGGGTCTGAGAAGATGTTTCTGGGACAGTTATCTATTTGCTTCTGTGAATGTTGGTTAATCTGTCTGTCTGATATTGACCACTGATTGTTTCACTGTTTGTTTTTCTAAATTGCTGGTGGTTAAATCAACAATCTTGTTAAACCCTAAGAGGTAACTGCTGTTGTGATTTTGGGCTTTTCAAAAATAAATGGAATTGAAATTGAATTAATGAATGGCTGCAGGTGGTAGGGTTTAGATAGTGAGGAATCAGATTAAAGGGAGCCCTTTTAGATTGACTCACTTTTAGTATTGTAACTAGCAAACAGAATGAAAGACTAATTCTGCTTTCTCTACTATTCAGTTTAAGAACCAAAATGGACCCAAATGGAGCCAAAATGCATTCATTTTTCTGATCTTTGTTATAATATTGTTTCCTCATCATAAACAGACCTGAGGTTGTGTTTTGTTTCATTCAGACATGTTTGACACACAAGTGCTGCATATTCCACATCACAAGGCGGAACACTCCACCCTGTGATGTCCTGTGGTAATAATAACCGTGTTTTTAAACTCTATACACTTTCACTAAAATCATTTGGATAATTTCAGCCCTGGAAAAAAAGCTTTATTCAAACATGTGTGAATGAAACAAAACTCCAGTATGTTTTAGTAACAATATTCAGAAATTTCTTAAAGCTCACAAGAGTCAATTTCCCTTTACGCCTTTTAAGAATAAATCACCTTACAATCGTGGGACTCTGTATGCCGTCACTGCCGGTCTCTTAACAGTATCCATCCAACAGTTTATGGCAGTCCTGATGTCTCCTGACCTGTTTGAGCACATCTCCGGTGTGATGAGTAGCAGTGCATTAGTTGTGTGATGGGGCAGAGGAGAGCAGGAACGTTTGTCCCCTGGCATTACTTAGAGCCAAAGAAGAGCACTACATGCCCCCTGTTAGCGGCCCTAGCCTGGAGGTATCGATTTGATTTCACCTCCGGGGTCTGGCCTCAGCCGCTCCAGGCTCTTTCATACGGCGGTCTCAGATAGCACTGCTCTGATGTTGCTGGAGGGA
>KN489803.1:0-11812 GCA_000787155.1 Scartelaos histophorus
ACAAAACACAACTCGAGGTATGTTTTTCGTCTTTAAGTCTGTCACGTTCCAGTGTCTTCCTTTGTAGTGACTGTCCCGTGAGTGAACTGTCCAGTCCAGATACGTTGCACCAGTGACGGGGGGTGTGGGGTGGAGGTTGGCGCCAGTAGCAGTTTGCTC
Source organism: Scartelaos histophorus (assembly GCA_000787155.1). Lineage (NCBI taxonomy): Eukaryota > Metazoa > Chordata > Actinopteri > Gobiiformes > Gobiidae > Scartelaos > Scartelaos histophorus. The sequence continues at coordinate 160 of KN489803.1, forward strand.
AGATCGTCCCAAAGAGGAAGGAAGCATTTGGCCTGGCAGAAATACTTTATTGTTGTCTCAAAGCTGATAAGTGCGTATTAATTAGGGGCTGGGTAAACACAACTGCACAATAGAGTCTGATAGTGCTCAGTTCAGGAGGAGGGGGACGGGGGTGATCGCGTGACAGGGGGTTGGCTACTGGTAATAAATACGAGGTTGTAGTTTATTTGGAAATCAAACAAAAATATCAAAGTCTGAAAAATGCTGCAAATCTTCTATCTTTTGGAATTTTGGCAGAAGTTTTTACCAATTTAATGCTAGTATTTTAACATTACAATTAGGGATGCACTGTTATCATACTGGTATCGATATCGCGACGATATTTAACGGTTTTGGTGGATCAGATATCGGCTCCCAACATATCGATTCAGCCGATATCCCACGTTGGTCTATAAACTGATGTTAATGGAGATTTACAGGGTCAATTTTGGCCCAAATTGGATCTGAAGTTGCTTTAAAGGTTGCGGTTTGGTTGGGGGTCCCTAACTTGCTTGTTGCTATGGATATTGCATTGCTCTGCCTAAAATGTTCCACAGTGTGACATTAAACATTGAATCAATTACTGATTTTTTACAGAGGTTTTATTGCTCAAAAATACCTAAACCCCTAAAGCATTCAGACTGTAAGTGGGCTTGCCTCTCCACAGATCTGGTTTGGTTTGATGCCCATGAAGATACAAAGGTTTAATGTCATGCTGTGAAACATTCCAGCCAAAGCAATAACATCTCCATGGAAAAAAAAGCAGTTAACTGACCCTTACAAGACACATTTGGACCATTTTTTACCTTTTGCTGTTTGTGTTGAAAGATCCTGATCTGATATCGGTATCGGCAGTATCAACATCAGTATCAGAACAGAAAAAGTTGTAACAATGGATTTTGATTTTATATTTTGATCATGTATTTGTTTGTTTAACTTTAGTCCAACATGTAGAACTTCATCATTTGAAGCCTCCTTCCCAAATACTGATTAAACACATAGTAAATAACAATTAAAATAACATCTGTCCAGGCTTTGTATTCATTTTCTTTGCGCTGGATTATCTCATCCTTGTGCTAATGTTTCTTATTCGACAGCTTTAGTGTTGCTCCTGGAAATATAAGCCTGATTAATTAAACATATTTCAACAATAGTGACTTAATAAACTTTGAATAAACACAGAATTTGGCTGTGATGTGTAAGGAGGCTGTGTCCATAAATGAGCTAATGTCTCTTTGTAATACTTAAGATGGTGAAGTGTTTATCAGATACATGTTACAGGTGTTTAAAATACACCATAAAAGTACAAAGTCAGCATTTGTATTTTTTTCTATGTATATGCATAATTGTTGGGGTAAAATTTGGGGTAAAATTACAGAATAAAGACACTGATTCTGAGTTTAAATCTAAATATATATGTATGGAAAGTAGAGATAGACTGTTATGGGTTATTCAATACCCAGGCAAACCAATATTTTTGGGCTGATATTTAGGGCCAATTTTGATTATTCTCCTCAAATTATGTAATGTAAATTTACTACAAACTCACTCACAAGTTGTTTTTTTTGGGGTTTTTTTTTACCACAAATCTTTAATAGAGCTGTGCAATCACGTTTAGTGCAGTTATCAAGTTGTACTAAAGTTATTAAAAGTTGTTATTATTATGAAAGTTAGTTATCAAAGTATTAAAATAAACCTTTGTGTGCATAACTTTCTGGTGGAGGGTCTGACACATGCTTGTTTTCATGGAAATGTCACACAGCGTGGCATTAAACTTATCTGTTTCCACGGAGATAAGATTGCAATGCCTTCCGCCCAGTTACAGATCAGATCTGTTGAGAGATGAGCTCACTCACTGTAGAAATGCATGTGTTTTTGCAATATTTTTGAGCAGTAAAACATTTATAATTGAATAAATGAAACATACATGAGTTTAATGCTATACTGTGACACCTTCCAGGCAAAGCAATAATATCTCCATGGAAACAAGCATGTGGTGGACCCCCTCCCAGAAACGTTACACAAAAATGAAATATCAAACCGATCGACCAACCCATATATCAGTCTACCTCTAATTGAAAGTTATTTTGATTGTTTTTTTCACACTGCCAATAGTCCGAGACTGTGCTCCAGGATTTTCCAGATGGCAGAGGTTACTGTTAGCACAAAATTATGTTTTCACAAAATCTCCATGGGGTGTCATTAAAATATTATTTTTCCAGAAATGATTGTTGTAATCAAAAAAGACATTAAGCAAGGGCTGCCAAATTAACCATAATAGAATTGAACTTGTAATTTGTAACTTTTCCCGGTAAAACTACACCAACTGCTTGTCTCCATGGAAATGTTGTCACTTTGCCTGTAATGTTCCGCATATCGGTCTAACGTTTATCCAATTACAAGTGTTAATATTTCTGAGAAAACGCACACATTCTTACTGTGGGCAGGGTCGCCTCTCCACAGATTTGACCTGTAACTTGGCCTGGTGACCTGCTTGTCTCCAGGGAGATAGATAAGTCTAGTAAAGTTGCACAGTGGACCTTTAGATTAACCTCCACCCTCCATTAGCGATGACATTCAATACCTCCTAGCATACTTTTCCAGTCCATTTCATTGCTTCAGTTAGACTTAAGCTAAGTCCACACGATAACGCTTCTAGATTTTTTTCACATCCACATTTTTTCCACATTTTTCACATCCACACACGTGTCGGATCTATAAATATTCACGTCCAGATGACAATGGAGCACTGAGCAATGTAATACATAAAACAAGAATCCCACACATGTAGTTGTGTATGCGTCTCCGCTGGAGTTGCGCTACATAGTAAGAGGTTTTGATGCAATAGTGCAAATAATAAAATAAAATAAAAGCGTCCACAGCACAAACTCAACTCCGCTGTCCGCCATGGTTGTTGTTATGGTTGTTTATCGCACAGGGTTCTCTTCTGTTCACGTAATAATGATGGGGTTGCGTCATTATTGTTTTCTAAAAGCTGCGGTTTGCTTGTCCACACAACAACGCAGCGCAGATTTCTCCATCTTGGAACCATTTTCATCCACCCAAAATGCCGGCTCCGTGCGGCGAAAACAAATCAAAACTTCATTAAAAAAACACCTTAGAAAAGCTTTATTGACACAGTAGCTCACACATCACAATATATTATAATAACAAAGAGCAAAAATATAAACGGCAAGAGACTGGTGTCAATTAAAGCATAACTATACAAATGCATATGTACACGTAAAAATAAAATATAGAAAAATAGTTAGCACTGCCTCTGTTTTATGCACTGCTCTGCTCACCTTACCAGTCCTGGAGACCATTGGCTACACGCTAACCCCACGCAGCTGTCTCCTCCTGTGGGACCAGCTCCTCTGATGTAACTCTGGCTGGGTGGTCTGCACTATGTTAGCCTGTCAGTCACTGCATGCTTTCACTATCACCAAAGTGCTCGGTCAAAAGGTTTTCCAAGGGGGAAGCGTGCAATAGAAATATGTCTCCGCGAGTTTATCTTGACATTTATTTTAAGAGTTACAATATAAAGGGACAGGTTCAGAGCTTTGGATTTTCACTCGCTTTAACCAAGACCTTAAAGGGCCTGTACCCGGGGTCAAAATAGGTCTGCTGTGTACTTTCTGCATCTAATTATACTGCGTTTTATTGTCACAGAATCAGGAAGAGTGCGCTCAGTATGCTAGGTGTTCTTAGCATTACTGTGATATTTATAAAAGAATAAGGTAAGTGAGGAAAAACTTTGAATTGGAATTAGAGAAATACTTAAATCAGTGGCTATGTTTGCGTACGCCTAACATATACACAAGTTTCCAAAAAGTCAGAATAAATACTTCAGTACTTTAGGGTTCAGATGGGTGTGATTGACAGGTATTCTATGGTAGATCTCGCGTTCAGCCTCTTGGCCTGCGTTAATACCTCTGCCATCTTGGTACTGGGCTTCCATGGTCTTAAGTCGTCACTGAATGTCATTTTACTGCACTTTTTCAGTTTTTCACATTTACGCCGCATACAGACTGAAGCATGACTGAACCAGGAGGACTAAAACAGGACTAAAACAAGACTGAACCAGGACTGAACCAGGACTATCACAAAAAAATATCACAAGGAACTGAAAAACATTGTGGATTTCTTCCAAATCAATGGAGCAAAGCGCTAAAGTCTGTTAATCTCAGGTGAGAGAAATGTGATCTACTTTGTAAATTAGAGATAATCAATGAGTCCCTTTGTTTCACATGCGCAACTGAAATAAACAAATCTGATTGGACGATCATGCCATATGTCAAATTATGTTTTGTTTGGGGGGTTTTTGGCCGTATGATAAGATTTGAGCTGTAGAAGTTTGAATAAATAACTTCTATGACTCATTACAGATGCAGGCTAAGCACTAAAGTGTTTCATTCTGCTATTTATTTATTGCAGCTCATGTTTCTTTAACAATTTTGTAGATTCAGAATAGTCTAACTGGTTTTAATCTGCCCTTGATTTTTTTATGTGGTCTAAACTGGTATTATCGTCTGTCATCTACATTTACTTCAGCAATATATCACTTCAAAATTTGTTATTGTGACAGGCCTACGTGAGTTTTGACTAATCTGATTCCCCTCTAAAATAAAAATAATGCAGAGATATCATCTGACAGGACGCAAAAAGCAAAATAAAGCAGTAAAATACAATATATTTTAAAGTACCGTATTTTTTGGACTATAAGGAGCATCTAAAATCATTACATTTTCATTACATTGCGCCTTTTAATCCAGTGCACCTTATGTATGACCTTTGGTTGTGTTTAACCTCCAACCGATTTGATGTTGTCCACATTAGTCTAATAACGTATTACTCCGCGAGTCAGGAGGAGTAATATGTTGGCGACATTTAGGGCGCCTGTGCAACATACCGGTAGTTCTGCCATGTGCTGTACAAGGACCCAAAATGCCACGATTACAATCCAGATTTCAGGTTTTGTATTTTTGTCTTAAAACTGAACAATGTTGAGAGGATCCGGGCATGTTTGATGCCCAAATCACCAACTGTTAAACTTGTATTTTTGTGTTAGCTACAACTGAGAGTTATTGTAAATGACCTGAATAAAGTTCGATTTATCCGACACGCGTTTTGTTTCTCTTATTGTGCCTTATAATCCGATGCTCCTTATGTGTGAACAATGACACAACTGACATATTATTTGATACTGCGCCTTATAATCCGGTGCACTTTATAGCCCCAAAAATACGGTACACTTTTTGATTTTTCCCAGTTACTCTAAAAATCTATTGTGAACTTTTATGGGAATGCTTTATCTTTTCCCATGTTGTGATTGACGTAATTCATGATTAGTGTGTCATGTTTCCTGCCAAGTCAATCGTTGTTCTTTAATAAATAGAATCTAATCTATTGATTAACTGACCGACGACACCAGCTGTTTGGATTGGATTTCTTTTGGACATGTAAACAAAACATTCAGTAATAATCAGATCTAATTATTGGGATAAGTGATTTCTCCAGCTGTCATTTTTTATGGTCATGTAAAAGTACAGACTATTTTGAAGTAGTGTACTTATTAGGTGTCTTATTAGTGGTCAAGTGGATACTTTTTACTTTCACATATGAGATCAGGTATCTGTAATTTCTAATTCATTACAGTTTTATTTTGACTGAAAAATAAAGTTTTTTGGGGGGTTAAAGGTTGAGACCTGCTGAAAAGGCTGAGGGGTTTATTTTTAACACATTCATAGTTTGAGCAAACAAAAATATACTGATAAAACAGCTTGGGAAAGAACTATATATTCAGTTGTTTCTGTTGAACAAAAGTCAACACAAATCTGTATTTGAAGCTTTATTAAAGCTCAACCAGCACAAAATACATTTACTTTTTACTGTGCAAGTACATTTTTAAACAGGTACTCTAATACCTTAAGTATGTGATACGTGATATTTTCACTTTTAAGTGAGGGTTTTTTTTTTTTGCTCCGGTATTTGTACTTTTATTTAAGTAACAAAACTGAGTTCTTCTTCCACCACTGAATTTTTGATGACATGTGTCCTGCATCTTTTATTGGTTTGAACCCAGAGGCCTGACACTGTCCAAATGACAACACGATCATATCTTATATTACAGCGCCGGGCGAATGTGGAGACGTGTGAGAAGTTTGACGAAGGCTTTTCACACCTGCTGTTTAGATCATCCTCCTGACCTCTCGCTCACCGTACACCTCACGCACTCAGGGCCGGATCATGTCCATACAATCTGCTATATAAGCACCAGGAGCAGCCAAGGCGAGAGACTGGGGCCCTCTAAAAAGCAATCTGGATAAATACTGTTAGATTCAAATACAACTGGAAACACTGGTTACATAGATGTTTTGATTTAATCCAAGCAATTCTATTAAGTTTAATGCTGCGTTTCACTCGCCTTTGGAGGTCAGGACTCAAATCTCGGAATGATGTAATTACAGAGTTCAACGTCAGATGCCCGTTCCAGTTGTCAACTCGGAAAATAATGTCCAGTATATTACAGTAATGATTCAATGAAGCTACAAATACTGGGAAAGCGCTCAAATCAGTCAAAATGAAGATTTAAATGTGCAGCGCGTAACTTTACTAGAGGTTTCGCCACCTGGTTGTCTCAATAGAGATGTTCCATGGAATATTATACTCATTTATTTATGCATTTACTCAATTTCAGGTGTTATGTTGCAAGAAAAAAAAAAAAACATGGTCACCACTCCAAAGATTTGCCTTGTAACTTGGTTTGGTAGAGCTACTTGCTTTTCTTCATGGAGATAGATAAGTTTAATGCCATCCTGTGAAACGAAAAAGCGATAAAATCTCCATGGAGAAAAGAAAGTGGAAAACGCTCTACCAGAAAAGTTGCACCTTTAAGTTAAGTCAGTGCCTCAAACAACATTAACACTTAATAAAGCAACATTTGAGAGTGCTTTTGTTGACATTAGCGCCTTGTTCACGTTTGCACAATAGTAAAACAGAACCTTTTTATCCTCAGAGGCTTAATAGCTGCACAGGAGCAGGTTCACAGAGGCAAGCGGGCAGGAGGAAGAAAATAAAGGGAAAATACCACAAGTACGATCAATATTTTAACTGCCGGACATCAGAGTTTATCCAAACACAGGGTGCCACCATGTTGGATTTTCTAACCCGAACACATAAATTTTCTCCAAGTTTCAGAAATTCAGAGAGCGCTGCACGTTCCAGGCGTCAAAACTCGATCTCTGACTGACAAAGACTGGACCACACCATTCATTATATGACCTGTTTTGCGTTTTCATGTCTGAACATTTTAGCCAAATAATAAAAAATGTGTTTATTCTACTGAAAAACTGAGAAAAACTCATGTCATTGCAATGTGTGGGCTTGCACCTTCAAAACTTATTTTGGATAGTCTCTACCTGATGGTTTCTATGGAAATCGTGTTTTTTTATTATAATCTTCCAGTTAACTATATATTACATATCTCCATATGGGAATACGGGTGACGTGCCACATGCAAAAAGTTACATATTGTACTGTATGGTACGCAAACTATAACAGAGTTTTAAAAAGTCAAATCAAATAAAAATGATAAACTTCAAACATAATTTCTCTAATAAAAATTCCAATTCTCAATGCAAGTCAGTTGGTTTTTTTCTTTTTTGTTTTATAGTGGGGCATTGTAAGTGTACTATTCACATCGCTCATTTTACATAGAGAGACAGAAGGTGTATTACTCAAAATCCTATATAAAAAATCTTCTTGCATTACAACTATGTTGTAATTTATCCTTTGTCCTTTGTCTTTCTTCATACAGAAACCCAACCAGACAGGAAACAGAGGAGGAGGAAACAAAACAACTGAACGCACACAGACTATCCTACCCACCACTGACCACAATACAACCATTCTCCAGCTATGCTCCTCCATGGCCCAGAGGATGGACCAACCCTGAACAAACATACGTCCAGAGATGTCCTTGAAAGATCTTGGAGCAAGATACCACAGCCTGGAGATGTTGACGAAATACAGTCTCTAATCTTATAATAATGTGGATTTTGGATGTTTGTTATGGATGTTTGTTATGTATTGCTGTATTAAATAACCACAGGCATTTGCAGAGTTTTGGGTTGCTCTAAATCCCACTGTAAACATGTGTAAATACCTAAATGAGTTTAAACCACCAACTGTGTAGATATGTGGGTCCAAGAAATATACAGAACGCCCTTACAATACAAACATATAACTAATATAATTCAAATATGAAATACACGTGGTATCTTGAGCTGAATGGAAAACATGGTGCAAATAAGTAAAATGTTATGATAATAGTCACATTATTTATGTCGTATATACAAACTCATATGATCAAAAATGAAAATGTATTAGTGTTGCCACGAATGTTGAAACTTGATTTTGAATAAAAGAAAATCAAAAAGATGTAAGTAAAATATGGTTTTCAACACAAATGACAAGATGAAACACTGGTAAACAACAAAAATACTAAATGGACTTAAACAACACATCTTAGGAGCCTGTGATCAACACGAGTGTTCATGGTCCAGTTTAGGTGTTTGATTTTCTACAAAAATGTGAGAGTGACGCACTGAAAAACTGTTGGCTTATGCTAGTTAGTGTGTGTCTAATGTTATTTGAGATTTGACTTATTAAACAGCACAAATCTTTGCTCCTGGTGACGTCCCAGCTAAATGTTTCTGAATGTGTTAGCATCATACCCCCAGGGAATGTTGACATAATCAGTTGCAAATTAATATTAATAGTAATATTAATATTAAAATTGTGCCGTTTACGTGAGAGCTTTAAATCTGATTAAAAATAAATTAATTCGAAAAAAAAAAAAAAAATTGCATTAAAAAGACAATGTAGACACTTAATTCCTAATTATTAATCAGAATTAAACTTGTGGGTGGTTTGTTCTGATTTTAAAGTCGCTTTAATTTAATCTACGATCATGTGAAAGTTTGTTCCCCTTAAAAAATAATTCCAGTCGTTCAGCACATGCTCGTTGCCCTTCTGACGCGATGATGCACTGCAAAAAGGCAGCCTGGAGTAAACCTTGGTCTGGAACCAAAACAATTTTTCTAATAAGTGCGCTGGACAAACTACAAATAATGAAAAGAGTGGATGGCAGAAAACATAAAAATATAAACCTTTTCAAATAAGTAGTGGAAAAGTTTGAAAAAGGAGGGTTTGGTGACACAGACGCTGTGCAGATCAAACAACTGGAAACAGTGGAAGCAGGTGAACAACAAAGCAAAAGAACATATTTTTGATTATGAATTTGAAATTTGATGGTATATTTTCTGTTGAATGAAATTAAATAAAGCCAATTTAATATGTTTTCCATGTAAACCTTAATTCGGAATTATTATTTCCATGTAAACTCAAAGGAGAATAATTTAAATTCTATCTCAATTCAGAATAATTTTATTTGAAATTAAAAACATCATGTAAACGTGTCCTATGTGGTCTTAGTAGTGCTAGTTTAACATCTAGTTAAACATCTAGCTTTTACTTTTAGTTCAGTAGAGATTGGCAATTCCTGGGCCGAAATTGTCCAAATGATTTTAGCGAAGGTGTATGGAGTTTAAAAACAAGAAGAACAAGAACTCAGCCTAAATATGCACAGTTTGTATGTTAAACAAGTGTGAGTGAAACAAAACACGACTGCAGATATGTTTGTGATGAGGAAACAACATTATAACAAGAAACAAGTGATTATAACTAAACCCGAATCAAAGTTGCTGAAAGTTTACCAAATCTCCATTAAGTGTTTTCAACAATTACAAAATTAATGGAAAAGTCTTATTATGCAAACCGCTTTAACTAGTGTGACGTGGGTGGCCGTCTGACACATAATTAATCCTTGTAATTAATGTTCTAATGACTTCCCTAATGAACTAAACACAGCAGGAGCACCCAACCCCTTTCAGCTATTAACTTCATCCGCCTGTCTGGTCTGCGTAGTGAGTGTGTGAGTGTGAGTGATGGGGTGGTCTTGTGTACGAACAGTGAGTTTGGACACATAGTTATAAATGAGTTGCTTATTACGTCTTGTACTCGAGCGTCAGACTTACAATGGAGGATGTGTAGGAGTTAGTCAGGATTTTTGTGTTTTTATGTGAATAAGGAGGCTTTAGACAAACAAGAAGTCCAGACGAGAAGTCCCAGATCTGTGGTAATTTGACATTGTTCAGTTTGACCTGATGTAGTTAAGTGCAGATTACATCAACTTTATTATTTTCCCCAATTCTAGACCTGGCTTAAACTTTGGTTCTGGTTTAGACCGGACTGAGATCTTGTTCAGTCCTGACTATGAATGCTCAGATATTAGTGTTGTCACAATATGATTGGCTGGATTATCTTGACTTTAAAGGTGGATTGTGCAGCTTTTATGGTGGAGGATCAGCTTCTTGTCTCCATGGAGATGTTAATGCTTTGCCTGGAATGTTACATGGTATGACATTAAACATATCCATCAAGCATTTATTCATTACGGGTGTTTTGAGTTCTAAAGTTCTTTTGTTACTACAGATAACTCCCACGGATCTGAACAGTAATGTAGCGTAGTGCTGTAACTCACCAGTCTCCTTTGAATTACATTTTTTTTATTTTTTTGTAGTATTTTAATCTATACGGTGGAACATACTAGACAAACATTAACATTTTCGTGGAGACAAGCTGGTGGCGGATCATCCATTAGAAATGTTATGCAGTGCCTTTAGGGTAAATGTTTGATACTCAACATCAATTTAATTTTTTTAGATAATAGAATGTAATTTTAAACGTAATAAATAATAATAATACTAATTTCTTTCAAGCATTGCTCCTGTTAGTTCTAGTTTCTTAGCAGAGATTGTTTATCGATTTTCAATATAGGAGGATTTCCACAGATATTGTATCGGTCCAAAAATGTTGTCGATATTTGGCATCAATATTGTTGTTGTAATAGGTCCAGTCTGTGCGTGTTATGGGTCAGTCCCAGTTTGTCCTCGGTGCATCAAAAGTTTGTCTTTTTGAGCAGATTAAATGAGTGAAATTATGAATTTATATCCCAGGCGAATACATTTTTGTTGTTATTTTCATCATGAATTATATATAATATTGATATTGGCAAAGATCCATTAACAAACACAGCAGCAAAACAAGTATCTCATATTAGTATCATCTCAGAAAAAAAATCTCAGAAAAATCATTTTGTTGGCGACAAAACATGTTTCCACATCAAACCATCCCTAGTAGTCTTGTTTTTAAATCTCAGTTTGTGGATTTAACGTCCATGAAATTTGAAATCCAAATCATTTTGTTGGCGACAAAACATGTTTGTTAAATCTTTTTGTATTTTTTGGCCGCCACCAAAAAGGATGTTATTGTGGGACTCTTTCAACCTCGTCTGAGAGTTTTCACGGTTTCATGGAATCTGCTGTTTTATTTTATTACAGTAACCTGGGACTGCGCTCAAAAATGCACCGCAGGGATGATGAAATTATATGAAATAATAAAAATATCAGCTGAAATAACTAGGAGGGGACAGGCGAGGGGGAGGACTCGTCTGATTCTTAAAACTCATGGGTGGCTCGAAGAATGAGACGTTTAGAGGTGAAAAAAAAAA
>KN489803.1:24562-43860 GCA_000787155.1 Scartelaos histophorus
CTGGCACTAGTACTAGTAGAACTTACAAATTTTTTATATTGTCCTACATATATTGGATGGTAAGTTGCGTTTAATCGCGTTGTGCATGTACACAGTGTGGATTGTACATATGTATAGTGGCAATAAAAGGCATTCTATCCTATTCTATTCATGAAGTGTCTTGCCTGAGGACACAATGACACATCATTATTGTCGGTAACGTCATCACAGACAAGCAGGTGACGGACTCTCCTCCAGGAAAGTTGCACAGCGTGACTTTAATGTTTAGTTTCTCTCTCGCCTCACTCCACAGCTGGCGAGGAGCCCCATGTGGCAGCTTCACAATCACGGCAGGATTTAGTCAATTATATTCAATGGCCTCAGCAGGAGCCCACATCCCCAGAGGAAGCACTAACACCGTTTATATCCTTATTTATCTAAGTGCAGTTAAAACACATTACGAAACATGTGGCTCATTGTAGGTCCTCTATTTTTGCATTGCTTTTTCCTCATGCAAACAAAAAGCATCCGTAGCAGGTGGCTAAGACAACATCTAAAAAATTATTCACTTAAAGGGGCTGTGCCTGATTTGGTCTTAAAATGTGAAAAGTTTTGTTTCGTTTTCACACGTTTGACTTTTTTATTAGTCTGTCGTTATCCCCAAAGCTCAAAATGCTCAAAATTTTTCAACTTGTGACGTCATTTAGTGGCAGTTTTCAAGTTAACAGCTACGTCTGGATAAGTTCAGCCTTGAAACTGCCAAACTCTGCTAAACTAAGGGTGGTAATTACCGACCTTACAATACCACTTGATGACATCACAAATTGGAATAGAGCATTTGTAACTTTGGGGATGAAGATACTCAGACTTGTGTGAATGAACAAAACACAACTCCAGGTATGTTTTTGAGCCGGTAACAGCATTATAATATGGTTTTAAGCGCACAAAAGTCAATTTTGTGCAATATTGGACCTTTAAACTTTACTGTGCATCATTATGGACAAAGCAGTTGCATTTCCATGGCGGACCCTCCACCAAGACCTACTATACTCCTAATCAGGTATAGTATTTGGGCACTCTACACACCTGTATTTCTTCTGCTGCTACCGTTACAATGACACACAATGACACACAATGGTTCAGGAAAAGCAGCAGCAGCACGTACGGGTCTCACACGGGACAGGAAGCAGGTCTCACAGATGGGACAGAGAACAGAGGGGTGCTCCAAAACAGGAAAGAACCAGGACAATCAGGGGAGGTTTGCTCAGACCAGTGGATTGTGGAGTTAAGAGTATTGTTACTACCAAATAATATTACTACATAGAGTCAGTTTTTGGCAAAGAGTAAAAGCAGAATTCATGAATTGTCTATTATATTGTATGCCAACCTTACAGAACGTTCTATTCTTAGATTGCATTTTACATTTCATTTGGGCGGCTATGATTAATCAATTAAAAGTTGACAATCACAATAATGAAGTTAAATAAGAAAGCTGTAATTGTGATCCTAAAAAACATTTATCTTATTTATGATTTTAAAAAAAGGAAATCTCCCTACAATAGAAATAATCACTTGACAAGTTGACTGATGAAATAATCGTGAGTTGCAACCATAAAGAAGTAGACTGTATAAAGAAGTATAATTTATATCAGTATACAGTCCAAGTTTGCAGCCTTACATCAGATTTTGCAGTCTATTTAAGAGTTGTTACTAAAGTTATATCATGTTTCTAATGTTGCGATTGACACATTTCAGGATTAGTACTGTAATATTGTCTTCAATCATGTCAATCTTTAATAAATGTATTCTAACTACAATCAATGAGGAGCCATTCAAATAAGATACAAGGTGATTAAGAGGCTAGTATATGTTTTAAATAAAGTATTATTTAAAACTATACATGAGAAATACACTCATAGGTACATAGCAAACAAGCAAAATGTAGGAAACAGCAATATTATGACATTGCTTTGAATATAAGTGACATATATTGAAAATTAAGACTAAAGATGGGAGATAGAGTAGGGCTTTCAATGAAACAAACATGCTCATATATTCTGGTAATATGGGTGACTGCCATATGACTGGAAGGAATAAAGTCTACAACAAAATTAAAAAGGAGAAACAAACTTCAAAATGTGCGCTGCCTGAATATATGTTTTGGGTAGATATATTTATTGTATGTAGCCCAAGAGCAAAGCGTCAAGATGCACTAAATAAGTTCAGATAATATTTCACTCCCTCAGCCGGTGTCAAAACTCCTGTTAGCCATATCATCCACATGGATAAACTAACAAACGCACGGGAGCGCACGACCCAACCGAGCCAAATATAGCAAACAAATCGCTTCAAAACTCACCTAAAGCTGTCTTCTCGCCTCCCGTAGTCTCTCTGATTTTCCTCCGGGACAGTAGCGGACAGTTTGCCAGTAGCTCCGTTCACGATCCGGGACGTCACCTGAACTTCTCCTCTTCGATATAAACACTCCACATGTGCGTAAAGACGGTCAGGCGGCCAAGACGCAGCCAGCCACTCCTTCCTCTGCCCTACACTGCCCCTCTGCATGGGTTCCCCTTGTAATTATAAAAAAAAAAAAAAAATAGTCAGCAAAGATATAGAAAAAGTGCATTTGGTTTGATTTAAATGTTATTTTCCACGGTTACTTACGCAAAGTGGCGTACGGTGCGTAAATGTTGCACCTGGAGGGATGGACTCAGGACTCGGAAATTAGCTAAAATAACGGCTAAACTGGTCTAATTTTCAATGTTATTTCTCAAAACACAGTGAATAACAATAAATCATATCATAAAAGTGCTAATTCTAAGGAAGAAAAGTGTATGTTCTTGTTGTAAATGCGTAAATGTGCGTAAATGTTTTTGGGTTTTTTTACTATTTGAGTGGGGCATTATTTAACTATGACAATTGTGGACAACCAAAATGAAACAGGTGGTCACCCTATATTATTTTATAAAGCCCAAAATAGGCTTACATACCACCCAAACAATAATTTAAATCGATTCCTTTAAGTTTTATCTTCAAATCAACACCTCTTATCAGTTTAAGGTTGTAAAAATGTCGTTACACCATAAAACTACCTGGATTTTTGCGTTTACCTCTCTGGAAATCCTCGTGTCCATCTTTTCATTGGCGGAAAAGTAGAAAAAAGTTCCAGGTTTTGTCATGTTTTTGCGCGCCAACGTCAAGATTTTGGTTTTATCACAGCTCCCTCTTGTGGCGACCTTTATAAAGCACATGTTTGATTGAGGCAGTTTGTGCAGTTGAGAAATACTGGATTGTAACTCCTTTATAAAAGATCATCTTTGCTTATAATTTTACTTTAAAGGTCCTACGTTACGCAGAATTGACTCCTCTGAGCATTAAGTCACGTTTATTGTTGTTTCCGCATGAAAAACATACTTGGATTTATGTTTTGTTTCATTCACATTTTTGAGTAAACCTTTTATTATTAGTCTGTCTACATCTCTAAAGCTCAAAATGCTCTGTTCCACCTTGTGACGTCAAGATTTGCAATTTCAATTATCCAAAAATTATCCACATGATTCTTGAGAAGGTGTTTGTTTTTTGTTTTACAGCATTTGTGTGGTAAACGTGTGAATGAAACAAAAAAACACAACTCCAGGAATGTTTTTGTTACGGAAACATAATAACTTAGATTAAAAAAAATAGCATAAAATGGGCCCTTTTAAAAGTTCTTAATTGCTTATGGAGTTTTCAGCAATACACACCTCAAAACTCAACAAAATTGATTTAGTGACATATTATTATTGTGTATTTTGATATAAATTCCCATTGGCTTATTACTGAAAAGGTACAAAGACCTACTTTTATTTGCAGACTTTTCCTCTGCTTTTAACAAAATGCAGCCCCATGTTCTGGTTCAAAGACTGGCGGCAGATTTTAATTTACCAGATCAGCTTCTTTTACTGATTTTAAACTTTCTCACTGACAGGGTCCAGCGTGTCCTTGTAAATAGACAAATGTCTCGTCCCTCCATCTCTAACACTGGATCTCCTCAGATAGATGTGTTGTGATAGACAACAAATTGAAGTTTGATCTAAACACTGAAAGTATTGTTAAACGAGGGCAGCAAAGAATGTATCTGTTGAGAAAACTGAACTCTTTTAATGTAGACAGAAGTATTCTCAACAGCTTTTATTGTTCTTTTATCAAGAGTCTGTTCACTTTTTCTTTCATTTGCTGGTTTCAGTCCCTGTCCTTGAAGGATAAGAACAAACTGCAGAACATTGTTAAAACCTGCTCAAAAATCACAGGGGTTAAACAGAGGGAGCTGCACAAAGTGTCTCCTGTCCCCGCCCCTCCATCCTCTGGCTCCGCCCCTCCATCCTCGCTTTTCAAATTCTTTTTTGCCCTCAGCTATTAAATTGCTAAATTCTAAGGGTAGTGTTTTTTGAAGTTACTGTATTATGTATATTGTTTTTATATTGTGCTTTGAGTTCCACTTGTGGACTGTCTGCTCTGAGAATGCTCCAAAGGAATTGCCCTCCGGGATCAATAAAGTTTTCTGAATCTGATTCTGAATCTATTTTTGTATCTTTAGGCAAGACACTCATCATTTAACTCTTTTTGTTACATGTAGACAAGCGTTATAGAAAAACAATCAGGCAGCCATGACATTATGACTTATGAATCTGCTTGAACACTTTAATATGAAGTACATAGTATTTGAGTAGTTGTACAAAGAATCTGGACCCTAATATACTGTTAAAATGGACAGAGGTAGCTAGATAAAACATAAACCATTATAGCTTGTTAAAACAATGCATATATCTAGCTTAAAAAATTATACATAAACATTTTACAAAAACATGTTTTGAAAAATAATTGATAACAAAATTGTTAGCGTAGAAAAACCTGACAAAAACTGTAGGAAAACATTGTTTGATTGTCAATATATTTTTTTACATTGTCCATGAGCCTTAAAAAACACATTACACACAATATTGCATTTATTGTTGCATCACTTGACTTGACTTGAAGAAGCTACACAGTTTTGAAAAGAAGTGGTTTGTAAAAAGGCTACATACAAATCCACCTTTCTGGACATCAACAGGTAATTGCAATATTACAATTACGTTATACTTAAGAAAAACATATATATACTATTTCATTTCATAGTAGTATTAGTAGTAGTGGTAGTAGAAAACGATGTTAGGATCATTCAGACCTACTTTTCCTTAAAATTTAAATAAATTTTGAATGAAAACAGAAAGAATTATATTTCAACGTATTCAAGACACCCGTTATATAATGAACAATAAATCATAATGGAGTGTTTTGAACGTTTATAAAGTAAAAACACTGCATAAAGCTGATTTCTAGAGTTTCTATATAAGGATAATGTAATATTAGTGTATATTTGTTATAAAATGGTACATGCAGAGGGGTATTTGGCAGCGTGGACTTGGTTTTCCACTCCGTAAATGAAGAAATCAAAGTCTTTGCCGCTGTAGGTGTAGTGAGCGTGAGTGAGGGGCACCATCTCGATCGTCTGACGCTGAAACAGACAAAAATGTAAGAATTTATTTTAAAACGTCTTGTTTGAAATGAATAAATTGATTTACGCGTTTACAATTAATAACAACGAGTAATGTAAATGTAAATGTAAAGATCCTGCATTACGCAAACTTGAGCTTTTAGTATAAACGTGTAAAAGAAACAAAACACAACTCCAGGTAAGTTTGTGATGAGGAAACAACATTACAAATTAGATCAGTAATGTGTAATATGGTTATTTAATATTTTCCAGGAGTCTGTACCTGTTGGAGGATGCGGCTGGTGGAGCTGAAGCGGTTAAAATGTTCAGTTATCAGTTTTCTGGAGACTTCACAAATTTCCTGATCCGGGAAACCTTGGATCGGATAAACCTGGAATCATAAATGATACTTACATTCATTTTGATTCATTTTTCCTTTGTTAATTTAATTGAAAAGTAGATTTAAGACAAGACGCTACAGGGAAAACTTGTATATTGTTCTGTTTGGTTTATTTTGGTCAGTTTGGCCTCTCAGAATGAGAAATTTCATGTGGTTTTCTGTTGTGTTTTGTAAAATCAGCTTTCATCCATAGTTATAAGGGACATAATAACTTCAAAGTTCACAAGTTTTCAGAGAAGGATCACCCATTAAAGTTGTGCCTATACACGCCAAACTTTACAGTCTTGCACAATTTTAACAAAACATACAGGAGGATTTTTAATTCAAGGTCAGATTTATTAGTTTTCTTTATTACATATTATTTTACATAAAAATACTACATTATGAAAAATTTGTATTTTTTTTTCTTACATTTAAATGAGTAAAATACAGGAAAACTTTCAAATTAGCATCTTTAAATTTAAAATCATAATAATAAATACAAAATGCATTTACCAGTGCACTCTCATCCACAAAGAAAGGGTCTCCAGTCACTTTCTCAAACTTCTTGTCCGGAAAATCAGGTTGACGGTCGGGAATAAAGTTTTCTATGTTGTTTTTCCTGCTCACAGACAAATAATTATTGGATTTATAAATTACAGGCAACTAAATATCCTGGGCTCAATGAAGATATGGACTTCTCTGTGTTTTTATAACTGATTGTCTATTACAGACTTTTATAACTGAGTTGTATGTATTTTTTCTGTATTTTTGTGTACATTTGAGTGTTTATAGATTGTATACATCCTTCACATGGTTATAACACTGCCCTCTTGTGGAGTGTCTCAGGTAGTGTCCACAGGTGAATCTCCACACCTTCTCTTCCAGGTGGAGCCGCCCTATTGGTGGTTTCTTGTATTTAACTCACATGGTTCACTTAAAATTCTGTTTGTCACCTGAGGAAACCCATAGGCTGAAAAGTTAAAGTTGTCCATTTTGACATGCCGTAAATTAATAAAGGCATTTTATTTCAACCGGTGAGTGCCTTGGATTTTTTGCATCTTTAAATAATTATTACATTTGACTTTACTTACATTCACAAAATTACAAACAACAAATCAGCAAATGTAGAAAAGCTAAACTAATATTGGACTGTACCATGTGATCGTGAGCTCAATGAAGTGCATCAGGTTCTGTTTGCCGTGACAAACTGTGCAGGTTTTGTAGCCATGTCCATGACACGAGATGCACCTGCAGATACAGAAAACACAGAAATAATAACACATAACGGACCAGGGCCCAGAAGAGTTGGTATATTACAGTCATAAATAGTATCAACACCTTTATATTATCAGTATGAGTACATGTATTTTGGTACAGTAACTTTTTCTAAATAAAAAAGACAAGGCAGTACTTGATCAAATTTAGGATACAAATAAATAAATACATAAAAATCAGTGAAACAAACGTAAAGCTGTTATAAATTCTATGATTTGTCTTTACATTTAATTTAAATGCAACTCATCCATCCATCCATCCATTTTCTCCCGCTTAATCCGGCTGGGTCGCGGGGGCAGCACGCTGCCCATTACTCTATGCACCAGACCCAGACCCTATGAACCCCTCTGCAGGTGGTGAGCCCACAGGAGGGAGGGACTCCCTGCCGGTCCCTTGTTGTACACTGTTCATAGGGTGTTGCATGTTTTTGGTTGATGGGGGAAACCGGAGCACCCGGAGGAAACCCATCCAGACACGAGGAGGAAACATGCAAACTCCACACAGAAAGGCCCGGGTGACCCGGGGATCGAACCCACAACCTTCTTGCTGTGAGGCCTGAGTGTTGCCACTCAGCCACCGTGCCGCCTAAATGCAACTCAGTGTGAAAGAATATAGTCATCTGATTGGCCCAAGTTTCAGAATATGTTACGAAATACATTTTTGTTACGACCCAGCTTAGCTTGGGTGTGGGGAGTAACAAAAAAAAAAAAAAAACAAGATGGAGAATGGAATAAATTAAGTGATGTTTAATTAACAGATGTAAAAGGTTGAAATTAAGAAAACATGGTAAAATATGTACAGAAACTAAACCAAGCTAAGAAACAAAACATGATTGACATGTAACAAGTTTTGTGCTGGAAAACGGGTCACGTGAGCTTATACAAAATAAATGATTAAACTAAGGGACATAAAAATAAACCAAAACCATGAGTGTCCCAAAGAAAATCACAAACCCACAAACAGAATCGAGTGAACAAATGCAGAAAACAGAACGAACTAGCAGAAAACAGAATGAAAAAAGCAGAAAACAGAAGGAACTAAACAAAACCAAGTGTCTCAAGTACAAGTACAAACAGTGACTACACAAACGGGAGACACATTGTCAGACTGGCCACTGAGACCAGCAACCCCGAACAGGAGCTGGTCATCTCCTTAAACAGGGGGAGGAGGCTGGAGGTGGGGCAGGACTGGTCAGGTGTAAAGATGCTCCACCAATCAGGGAGCAGGGCTTTAGCAGCAGGAACTCAGGGCAGTAAAACAAACCAAACCACACACACAAACATTCAAACTGGAGGCCTGAAGACGTACTAATTTTAATGCAGATATTCAGTATTCTCTGACTAAATCAATTTTCAAAGTATTCCATAATTTATACTAGTATAAAGTATCCACTGATGTTGTTTTGCCTTCAAATATTTTTACTCAATTAGACAAGAAATTTGATCTCTTGATTGTGACATTTCCCACTGTTTGCACTGAGTCAGAAAACAGTAATTACACCACATGTAATTTAATGTGTAAATGAAGAAAAGCTCCACAGTCTCTGCACGCACAGGGCCTCACACACGGGGCCGGGGCAGGTTTAGAGCAGATTTGAACTGGCCACAGCCGACGTAATTTCATTATGTTGTTATGTAAAGTGCAGCTGCTCTGAGCTATTCACACACGAGCACAGACGAGGAGGGTGAAGTTAGTAAAGACAAAACAACCAGCGCGTAGAGTCACTGCTGCCACACTACAGCCAAGTCCAGCACTGGGTTTGTCACAAAATGTCAATGTATTTCATATTTGCACTTATTAATGTGGAGTGTTTACCATAAAAAGGTTGTCTAGTTTTCTCAAACATCTGGCATGGAATAAAATAAAATCAAATTAGATTCTGACTATTCTTTTCCATTGTATAATATTTACTTCTGCACATTCTGCAGGCTACAAATACCTAGAATCTGGTTCAATAATACAAGAGCTCACTCAGAACTAAACCAAAACCCAACTCAGTTTTCAGTAAAAATGTATGTACTTTACAGCAAAATAGCAAATTATCACATTTTCTCAGATAGACCCGTCCTGTGTGAATGTACATTACCTTTTGCGTCCTCGACCTCCACAAGAAGAACAGCGCTTATTTCTGGATCGACCGTGACCGTGGCAAAAAGTGCAGCGTTTCTGACCAAAAAAAAAAGGGAAATAATGAACAGAATGATATTGACTGACTGTTGCCTAATAACAAATGGTATACGTGAACTACACTCTTTATTTTTCAAAGCTCAGACAGAAACTAACCATGCCTCGGCCACAGCAGTGTCTACAGCGCGTTCTCCCACATCCATGGCACGTATGGCAGTTCTGAAATTATAAATCAATCAAACTTTATTTATAAAGTCCTTTACAGCACACAAGGTAACCAAAGCGCTTCACATTATAATCAAGACAATAAAAACGCATGCAAAACAAATACGCAAAGCGACACTGCATTATTGAGTGTTAAGAACAGATACAGAATGTTTAAAGCCTGGATTTAAACAGGCCAAAGTCTGTGATAGTGCACAGATCAGGGGGCAGTTATTGTCTGTCCCAGCACATCACAGAAATGTATCATTCATCATAAAAACATACAAAAACCACATTTAAAAAAAACACATTGCAATAAAAAAGAGCAGTGGTTTGAGTTCATCTGGTGGAGCTCAGAGAGTCAATGGCATTTGCAATAAAGATTTTGTGTGTATGTTTTGACAGACCTGAGGGACTTTGTAGCACCTGCCTGATGGTGACAGTGTGAAGCGACTGACCTTTTTCACCACTGAACGACTTTACAGTTCTGACAGAGAGGTTTGAACAGCGGGTTTTTTTACTGTCAAGAACTGGAACCAGGATTTGAGACTGAAGGTGGTGAAAAAAAAATCAATAACCAGGAACTCAAAAGATCAGTGGACATCAGCAGTAAAGAACGTCTATCTTAACGTCTAATGGAAAACATAACTTGCAAGAGGCACAAATGAAGAAAAAATTAGGAAAAAATGGGCATTAGTAGTATATATGTCTCACCTAGGCTTTTATTTTTGTTCCTTTTGCCTTTTTCAATCATGAAGTTTGAAAAATAGACAAAATCCAATAAAAAAAAAAGTGACAAAAACAGTGCAGATTGTCGTACCTTCACAAAAGAGGAGTGGGGCACGCGGACTTTGACGACCATGTCAGAAAACCTCTGAGGTAGAGACACAGGGATGTCCCAGGGAGGAGGACTCACACCAAACTGAGGCCCATCCACTGCCTGTCCTGTCAGCAGAGATTAAAAATTAGCAAAAA
Source organism: Scartelaos histophorus (assembly GCA_000787155.1). Taxonomy (NCBI): domain Eukaryota; kingdom Metazoa; phylum Chordata; class Actinopteri; order Gobiiformes; family Gobiidae; genus Scartelaos; species Scartelaos histophorus. The sequence goes on from KN489803.1 coordinate 35,020, forward strand.
GAGCTGCTTATCTGCATTTTATTACCTTTTAAGGCCTATTAAAAGGTCCTATATTACACAAAATTGACTTTTGTTAGGCGTTTGAGTAGCCTTTTAGTATTAGTATAGACTTTCTATTATTAGTATAGACTATATATCACCATGTTTTGAATTTAGCTTTTTAATTAATTCATTTTAAATAATTTGTTTCATCAGATTTTGAATTTTAAATGCCGCTGAATTTCTCAATTTGAATTTTTGTAACTCTGAAAAAAGATGTTTGAATTATTTTTATGCTGAATTTTAGTTGCTGAAATTTTAAGTGCACATTTTTAAAGTGTTTCAAATTAAAAATAAAAATACACCTTCAGCACAGATATATTCAAGACCTCAAATTCAACTGTCAAAATTCACAGTAAAAAAATTAAAAGAAAAAAAATTAACAAAAATGATCCAAGATGCCAAGGCAGAAGCAATCGATCCAAAGTGATCCGATCTAATTTAGTAACAAACAGGAAATGGTGCAGTGAAGCGATCTGATTGGTCAGAATTAGTATAGACTATATATCACCATGTTTTGAATTTAGCTTTTTGATTAATGCTAAATTGGTTAAAATAGTGTGTTTAGTATAGAAATCTGAGCAATAAAATGGTCAGTGCGAGTGAATAGACTTTAAACACAAAAACAAGCTTCTGGATTATCCCACAAAAATGTATTTCAATGTGTATTTTAAGGGAGAAAGCCAAAAAGTGACCTCAAATACGTGCAAATAAAACAAAACACAAACCCAGGTATGTTTTAGAAAATTAACTAAAGTTGGAAAAACAATCAAACAATGATTTCGGGACTGAAAGTAGAAGTTTACCACAATACGGCTCAAATTGCCAGGCACTGGTTCTGGTCTCCGTGTAGGTCTCCAGTCTGTACTACAGGAGAACACAACAACTTATCATTAATACATTAAATTTTAGTGAATGTAATATATCACATCTTTATTATAACAAATGTTCATGTACCCTGTAAACAGTGATGGCTTTGAGATCTTTAAAGGTGAGATTGCGAGCTGGTTTGGCACTGTATCTCCATTTGGATTCAGCAAACTTCACTAAAGCTTCTCTGGCCACGTCTTCAGACACCGTGGGCACCCTAAAAATACACATTTAGGCCACAACATTATGACCACAGATCTGCTATTATTAATTGTGGCATCATATTGGTACTTGGAGCTGATACCAACATTTCCTTGGGGCACTGAAGCTAACTGGCTCTGTTATTCAAGTTATACTTTAATCTAAGCATAAAGAACTGATGGACTTGGAGCAGGTGAGGCCACATTACATTACAAGTTAGCCAGCAATAGCATCAAATATGAACTGATGTATGGAAAAAATAAATAGCTAAATAAAATAAAAGGTTAATATGAACATTTTAAGGCCAAATTGACGAGGCTCACAGCAGCAATTACAAAGAAAAAGGCGACAATTCTTCAATACAATGTAAATTCCAGCCAAATGGAGCTGGAAATGAACCACATGCTCATTTCCTATTCATAATGTGGTGGCTAGTGGGTTAGCATTGTAAAATTTATGTATACAGTCTATGAATTTTAAATGCCACTGAATTTCTCACTTTGAATTTTTGTAACTCTGAAAAAATTTAATTTGAATTATTTTTATGCTGAATTTTAGTTGCTGAAAATTTAAGGACATTTTTAAAGTGTTTCAAATTAAAAATAAAAATGTCACCTTCAGCACAGATATATTCAAGACCTAATTCAAATTCAATTGTCTAAATTCACAGTAAAAAATTTAAAAGTAAAAAAATTCACAGGAACGATCCAAGATGCCAAGGCAGAAGCAATCGATCCAAAATGATCCGATCTAATTTAGTAACAAACAGGAAATGGTGCAGTGAAGCGATCTGATTGGTCAGAATTAGTATAGACTATATATCACCATGTTTTGAATTTAGCTTTTTGATTAATGCTAAATTGGTTAAAATAGTGTGTTTAGTATAGAAATCTGAGCAATAAAATGGTCAGTGCGAGTGAATAGACTTTAAACACAAAAACAAGCTTCTGTATGCACTGAATTTAAAAGGTGACATTTTTATTTTGAATTTGAAACATTGAAAAAGTAAACAAAAATTCTTTGAATATTTTAAATCTGAAAAAGATGGCAAAGTGAGAAATTCAGTGGTATTTAAAATTCAAATTCTGATGGAACAAATTATCTTCCATACAGTACAGTATTAAACTTGTATATTTCACAACAATTAATTCATTATATTTTTTATAGCATTATAGCAATTTTATTTAACGTTTGTTTTCCCTCCAAAACACCTGAAAAGCATTCTTACAGTGGGTGCGGTTGCCTCTCCACAAATCTGACCTGTTACTTGACCCAGCCTTTGTAATACCTATTATAAGTTGTGCACTTCTTACATACAATACATGGACTTCATTTGGCTTTATTCGCCTTACCGGACATTGGGCACGCAGGATAGAAACAAACCTTTCCTGAATAACTTTAGAATGAGTCTAATCAACTAAAGTTTAAGGACTTTATTAGTTCTGTGGAGCTAAACAAAGACATTTACCCAAAGCTCTACAAAATCTGTGTTCTCAAGGACGGCATTAAAACAGAAATGTGTCTTTGTGTACGGAGTCAAGATATGAAACTTGTTAAATAACGACTTTAAAAGTTGCACCAGTGTTTCTAAATTTAAGAAAATGTATAAAGATAAAATAATGAAGAACGATATGACTTAGGAAAATGTTTAAAGTTAATGAAAGCACAAGAGTAGATACTGTAACATACTGTATAAATGGCTTTTTGGTGACTTGGTTTAGTTTTTGGGCTGGGGAATGATTATTAATGAAATGTTTATTTTATTATTATTATTAGTTTAGTTTTGTTTTTTTTCTCTGTGGAAGGTGCAGGGTTTATAAGATTTATCTTCTTCCTGTTCCTTTTGCTCATACAGCAAAGATAAGGCAAATATTGGATGAAATATGTATTTATGTTAATTGCCAAATTTGTTGTTGTTTTAATAAATAAATAAATCTTGAGCTGAATCAAAAGAAATCTAAGAGCGCATAGACTAGTATACGTCCATGGACCACTATGGAACCTACCTGGATGATATAAGACCAATTTTAAGTTGAAAATCACATTCTACGGTCTAAAAAAGTGTAAAAAAAGTGTAAAAAAAGAGTGTTTTTATTATCATTATGGTATAAGAATTGGTACTGGACGCAGTTAAAATCTGAACTTTGAGAAGAAACAGCCGTCATTATAAGCTATTCTAAGTATGAATAACATAGAATACACAATACATAGGCCTCATGTGGCTTTATTCGCCTTACCGGACATTGGGCACCAGTGTATTCCGGTCCTGCTCGGGCTGGGGGTTATAGGCAGGGGGCGGAGGGTACAGGGGGTTGTCATCTGATAAACATAATGAAAGATTATATTCAGCATGAAAATATCCAAACTGAAATAGAGAAACGTTCATTTTTTTAAATATATATGAGTATAATACCTCCTTTGTAACCCTGGTATCCGTGAATGACGTCCAGCCAGCCAGGAGGGGGCGCCGACGGTCCCTCTTCAGGTATGTTGGGATCAAAGGCACCTGGGATCAGATTTTCAGGTTATTTTGTTGTTTTGAGTTGAATTTCACAGTATTTTCTATTATAAAAAAGATACAATAGGCTTTTCTTTAACAGGAAGTGAAACAGAGGACATAAATTATTATCACACATATCACATACAGTTTTATTTCTGTATGCAGAGGAAGGAACAACTAGGGCAGTTTTTATCTCCAGGCTATTCACGAGCAAGAAACGCATTCATGAGATAATTTGAAATACTTAAATCTTGAAAATGTGGAAAATTAAATTAAGATGCGTGACATGGGCTATAAGATTAACCGCAAACAAATCGAAAAAGCAATCTAAATGAATGAGAAAAGTCAGATACTAATTGATACAAAAACTAAAACTGAATTTGAGCAGGTATCAATACTAAAAAAAAAAAAAAAATCATAATCACACGACAGAAATTAACCTTTCCTGAACGATCTTTGTGCTGTCTCAGAACAGTACATGCATGAAAAAATCTACTACGTTAAAGTACTTTTTGTATGTTTTTAGGTATAATGCAATGAATAAAAATTAGAAGTGTTTCTCTCATATTCTGAGGTATTACTCGGCTTCAAATGTAGTGTTTCTGATAAAGATTTGTGGCATGACAAGTTTATTTAGTGATTTGCACAATAAGAAATACATTAAAACCACAATACAAATAAATCAAAACATAAATTGTGCTGAATTTTGTTCAACAGAAGCAACTGATTTTTTTGTTGTATTTTTTGATAGCTGTTTTTAATTTGTATATTTTTTTACCTTTTTGGCTCAAACTATGAACAGGTTTAACAGCTCCCTCAGCCTCAGACAACAATAAAAAATACTTTTAGTTTTCAGCCCTGTTAAAAATGCAATGGAGTAGAATGTACAGATACCTGCTCTCAAATGTAGTGAAATAAAAGTTTTAAAAAAAGTAGAGATATCTAAAATATATATGGAAGTACAGTTCTTTACTAGTTTTTCTTTGTTTTAGTATTTTTGTGTGGTGGCATAAATTCGTTTCAGTATTATTGTCTATTATTTATATTTACTTCAGCAATTTATGGTACTTTAAATATAATCATGACAGGCCTAAATGCAGTTTCCCATTATCTGCTGGCCTTTAAAGCGTATCAAACATCAGAATCAGAATCATTTTTTGTTTGCTAACTTATAATGTAGAGGCTTGCCATTAAAGCCCCACTGTATAACTTTTTTGCATAAATTAAAAGCATTGTTTTTCTATGAGGTTTTTGTTGCACTGAAATTTAAAGTGATGTAATTTGTGGAAGTGGAAAGGCAACTGAATGATCACACTGAGGAACGTAAAATATTATAGCCAAAGGAACAATATTTCCTCTAGTTGGCCTATTTGGCATACGAGTCAGGTTTGTGGGGATGCAAGACACATGTTTACTGTATTTTTCGGGCTATAAAGTGCATCGGATTATAAGGCGCAGTATCAAATAATATGTCAATTGCTGTCATTGTCCTGTGGGAATAATAGCTTAATAATCAATTGTGGGAATAATATCTTTATAATCTGTGTGTTATTTGGAAGAGTTTGCATGATTTCACTATCTGTGTGTTCCTAAACAAAAAGTCTGCGACATGTGAGACAGGGGTTAAAAATACATGGAGCCTGTTGCTTCAGTGAAAGGCTGACACAAGGGGTAACATGGATAATTGTGTTTAGAGCAGGTACAGTGGACCCGAGAGTAGAGCCATATATGTACGGTTTAAAGACTGGGGTGTTCATGTTATTTTCAAGCTGTAAACCATACCAAATGTGGAATCCAAGTCATTTAAAGAAAGCTGATGTCTGCCAAAATGACAGTTTAAATTTGTGAATACTGCAGGGGGCTGCAGAGATGTAAGTGGACACTCCCCAGAGGTGTACCTGTATTTTCTGCCTAAACCAAATAAATATATTAAGTTGCATCTGGACTTCTGGACTCTTGTTTTCATCACCTCCTGGAAAGCTGACAGTCTACACATAATGCGCATCGGATTATAAGGCGCAATAAGCGAAACAAAACGCGTGTCAGATAAATTGAACTTTATTCAGGTAATTTACAATAACTCTCAGTTGTAGCTAACACAAAAATACAAGTTTAACAGTTGGTGATTTGGGCATCAAACATGCCTGGATCCCTCTCAACATTGTTCAGTTTTAACACTAAAATGCAAAACCTGAAATCTGCATGGTGCATGTATCTTAACAGGTGCATTTTGGGTCCTTGTACAGCACACGGCAGAACTACCGGTATGTTGCACAGTCGCCCTATATGTGGCCAACATATTACTCCTCCTGACTCGCGGAGTAATACATTATTAGCCGTAATGTGAACAACATAAAATCGGTTGGAGGTTAGCAAACACCACAACCAAAGGTCATACATAAGGCCACTGGATTATAAGGCGCACTGTTGATTTTTGAGAAAATGTAGTGATTTTAGGGGCGCCTTATAGTCCGAAAAATACAGTATGTTTTTCAGTGCAATAAAAACACAGATAAAGAAGAAAAACACATGCTTTTAATTGTGTGTTGCTTTAAGATTTAAAAGCGAAACTGTTCACAGCTACAACAGCTTGTCAAAGGGCAGAAGAGGTTGGATGGTGTTATGTCAGGGGCAGGAAGGGGATGGGGATGGGGCATTCTTCAGTTCAGAGCAGGAAACGGACCAGAAACAGGCTCAGGGGAAGGCTCAGTTATCATATTACAGTTTACATTACAGCTTAAAGACTGAAACTGGGTCGGTTCTGACTTCATTCAAAACGACAAAATAAATACGAGATCAATCACTTGTGTATGTTTCCTAAAGATGCACCAATCCCACTTTGCCATTTTGGAACAACACTGAATAAGAGTGAAAACTTTTGACAATTTCTACATTTTAGATACACACAAAAGCATCACAAATATGAAGTAAGATATATGGAATTATTTCGTAAAGAGAAAAGCTAAAAGTTAAATCACTCTTCTTAATATTTTTCAACAAAAGGCGACACATTTGTATTTATTTTTTGCTACATTTTATATATCTTATGTTTTCTGTAGGTATATAAAATGTAGAAAGTAGCAAACATAGGAAAAAAAAACACTGAACGAGAAGATGCGTCCAATTAATTTAGTTTCTTTTTCAAATTTACATTGTCAGGTATAAATCAGCATAAATCTATGTTTGACATTTATATTAAGCATTTTAAGTTTTTTTTATATATATAAATTGGCGTCGACCTTAAAAAATGTCATGTGGTGCGACCGGGAATAACCTTAAACTGTTCTATTTTCTAAAACATGGTTGGGAAGTTAATCTAAGTTCTGAGTCATATGAACATGAGATTGAGATTTGAAAACATGAAAATATGATATTAGAAAAAAATTGACAATATTTGTTTGAATATTATGGGGGGAATAACTATTCAAGAAAGCTGAAATTTCATGTGAGACTAAAAACACTTCAAAAAGTATTCGATATTTCATGAGACTAAAAACACTTCAAAAAGTATTCCAAAAAAGAAAGAAAATAAATTGGATTAGATTTAGAGTAATTTTAAAGAAGTTTAAAAATCAACAGTTATGGGCGGACGGTCACACCACATGACATTTTAACACTTTAAGCACAAAAAACATGCAGAATAACTCATGATTTCTAAAAAAAATATTTGGTTCCATGGAGGTCAGAGGTTCTACAGGTTAAAATTGACTCACACAGAATAAATTTTAACATTTTCTCAGGGTTTATATGAGTCCAATCTGTTCTAGAGTTAATTTAACATTTTTAATCAAGTGTTAATCAAGTAACACTGGCCCAAAGTTCATGTTTAACCCCGAAATCAAGAGTTATATTTAGTTTTTGAGAGTAAATGGACAACTCTTTGTAGGGTTTTCCTGATTTAGCTAAACAACACTTTATTTTTACACTTTATTTTAGTGAATTTAAGATGAAATTATGTACAAAGCTGGTTCAAATTGATCTTTTCTCACGAGAGTTTGAAGTGGTGGGTGGGAGGTGTCAAATTAACACTAAGGGAAAGTTGAATTAACACTAGCCGAAGTTTAATTAACTCTGAAAATTAAAAGTTGGTTCAAGCTGGGGTTATTTGCCAAATAGTGAAAATAACACTTTTAGGGTTAAAAACAGTTCTGAAATATTTTACCCTGAAATTTTAATCCTCCATTTTTTTTTTTTTTTTTGTGGAGAATTATTATGAAATTTGAACCTTTTTAACAGAAGAAATGACACTGACCTGTACATATTTTCCCCAACAGTTGTTCGAGTTTGGACTTGTTCTGTTCACTTTAGCACTATTTGCACATATTTATTGTAAGTAATTCATAAATGCTAAAGGAGAGAGCTTAAACTTTCTCCATAGTCGTGTCTGCCGCCTTCCACGAATGCGGTTAACAGGCCAGAACAATTGTGTAACTTTTCTGTGACCTGCTTGTTTCTATGGATACGTCATTGCTCGGCCTGGAATGTTCCACAGTAGGACATTAAACAGCTTTATCTTACATTTATTCAGTTAGAGTTGGTTTTATAGCTCAGCAGATCTGACCTGCAACTTGGTCTGGTTTCCACTAAGATAAAAAGGTTTAATGCCGCACTGTGAAACAATGAAAAGCATTTGACGGACCTTTGACCAGAAAAGTTACACAATGCAGCTTTAATTCTACGGTTGATGCTTTGGTCTATTGTGTTAAACAAACTGGCCACGCCTCAGATTTATCGACTTCACATGGATCTAATCAAGTGGTTTCAAAGGTTAGTAGTAAAGTAGTAGTTAGTAGTAGGCTGTAGTAAAGCTGTCACCACAACACAGAAAACCTGGATAAAGTGACTCTGTATCTTAAAGGTGGATTAAAGGTGAACTTTTCAGATCGTCAAATATTTTTCTCCATGGAGATGTTATCGCTCTGCCTGAAACGCTTCACAAAACTTTCTATCATCATGGAGTCAGAGAGAGAAAAAAAAAAAAAAAAAAATCATTCATTCTAATTTTTTATATTTTGATATGAGCATAAATGATAAACTTCTATTACTTCTTTATCATTATTATTCATTTATACAATGATAAATTTGAAAAAAATCCTTACATTTTTCATTCTCAGTGTCTTCAATAAACTTTTGTGTCTTATATTTCATTATTATTACCTTCTTATTACTGTTACTTAGAACATTCATTAACAATAACCTTTAGTGCTTTCGTCATCACTATTATTTGCCCA
>JACN01111058.1:0-10513 GCA_000787155.1 Scartelaos histophorus
ACCAAATTATATCGTACAGTATATAAAGTGTCCGTCATGTCCAGTGTTTATGTAAAGAAGAAGAAATCAGCATTACAATTGTTTTCAGTAAAAGCTAGATTTGATCTGAGCACGTTTACACTGGAACTGGACATTCGGACATCACTTAAAATGCCGTAATTCTAAATATCGCCCTGAGTAGAGAACAGTGTGGAATTTGGACACAACCTCGGACTTTTCTATTCAACAGTCGCGCCGTGTCTTAAAGGTGCAGGGCGAACACGAGGCCGAGGCTAAGGCTGTGCTCCTTTTGTGTGCCGTAAACGAGGCTCTTAAAGGAGAGGTCGCAGAGGTCAGACTAATCCAGATAACTCGGAGAGGAGAGCAGACAGTCCGGTGTTAAAGAATATTTATGTGTATCGGGGGTGGAGCCTAAGAAAACATAATAAACGGAGCTACAGAGTTCAGATAAGCCGGCATGTGAACACACAACATGTTAGAATATGATTTTAAAATATTAAAGATAGCACAGATTGTCACTTAAAAAATTCAAAAATAAAATAAAATCAGGTTTAAAGGTGCATTAGTAAAATAGAATAATATACTGTTATCTGAAGAGGAAAAAGAAAAAAAATCAAAATGTATGTGTGTGTATATGCATGTACAATACTATGTGAAAGTGCATTTTGGGGTTGCCAAAAAACAAAAGATAAAAATATTAAAATAAAATAAACAGAAAACAAAAGATATAAAGAAACAGAAAATATGTAAAGGCAAAATTGATTTGACAGCCCTAAAATGTAAATATTCCCCTCATCCGTTCTTTTTATTTATTTATTGTTATTTTATTTTATTTTTTGTGTATGTTTGTTAGTCTTATATTTTGTTAAGTATTATGTTTATTTTGTTATTAATAAGCCGGATATTCGATCCCTCAAAATGACAGAAAAATAAATAAATAAATAAATATATAAAGAAACAGAAAATATGTAAAGGCAAAATTGATTTGACAGCCCTAAAATGTAAATATTCCCCTCATCCGTTCTTTTTATTTATTTATTGTTATTTTATTTTATTTTTTGTGTATGTTTGTTAGTCTTATATTTTGTTAAGTATTATGTTTATTTTGTTATTAATAAGCCGGATATTCGATCCCTCAAAATGACAGAAAAATAAATAAATAAATAAATGGTTTGAAGGTGCATTGTGCAATTTTTTGGTCACCGGTTTGTTTCTATGGATACGTCATTGCTCAGCCTGGAATGTTCCACAGTGTGACATTAGACACACTGTGGAACATTCCACAGTGTGACATTAGACAGCTCTATATTATGTTTATGAAATGACAGGTGGTTTTATAGCTTAAAAATAGCTAGAAAAACACATTTTGACTGAGTGGGGCCGCCTCTCCACAGATCTGACCTGTAACTTGGTGTAGTTTGGTCTCCATGAATATAAAAAGGTTTAATGCCATACTGTGGAACATTCCCGACAAAGTAATAATCATTTCTGTCGAGAAAAGCAAGCAAAGTTACACAATGCACCTTAAAAAACAAAATAAAAAGATCAGGTTTCACATTGCGCTAGTCTCATAGCATAAATTGAAGTCATTTTTCAAGGTTTTGAGGAAGATACAAAAATAAACAGCCTGTGTCAATAAGATGAAGACGTGTCTGTTTGGCTGTAAAAATTGATTTCTGATTGACCGAGGACAGAGCCAATAACACAACAGATGCAGCAGACTCTGAAGACGAGAAGGAAACACAATGAGACAAAAGTCAATTTGATTTAGGCAATTCGACTATAAGGCCAGGTCTGTTAGATATTTAGAAGACAATAGACTAGAAGACAATAGACTGAACATTTAGCATTTTCAAAACCTAAAAATAACCCAAATTTCCTTAGTAATTCATACTGATATACAGGGTGTCAGCCTTGAATACAAAAATGGAAAAACTTCACCAACTGGCAAATCAATTTGGACTTAGTAACATAAATCTCTTACTTACTACTTTTCAAGATAATTATTTTTAAAATTATATCAATTGTTTATGACCCCATCTGTGAAACTTTGAGAAAATTTGAGATTCTCACAAACCTAAACTTAGCTGTTATGTTTTATTTTTACTAAATAATTCGACATTCCTGAGTAAAGACACTGAATTGAAAATGGTGTACCTCAGGGATCCGTAGTAGGTCTGCACTTGTTTTCTATGTTGGTCAATAGAAAAACATGAGTCAAATAACAGTTTTACCATGTGACTTTTTATAAAGGGTCCACCACCTGCTTGTCTCCACGGTGATGTTATTGCTTTGCCTCAAATGTCGGCATGAGTCAAATCTGTGGAGAGGCAAGCTGACTAACAAGCTTGTAAGAACATGTTTTTGAAGACTTTTTTTTCTTATACGGCAAACTTTAAAATATTCAAGCCAGACCGATAACATCTCCATGGAGACAAGCAGGTTGTGCAAACACCTAAAACCTCTGCAGTCATGTTTGAATAATTTTGTGATCTCAGCCCTGCTTGTGGTTAGCAGTAAGATTCGGTACGAGGCTCCGCCCACAAGCCTACATCATCCATGCTCCCACACGACAATTCTCTAAAAATATACAAAAACATGATACAAAACAGTACAGTTGTTTCGGTCTCTTTTGTCTCTCTGTGTGTGATCCTAATAAGAGCCAACCCGGTCATCCCCTCTTCATCACCCTCCCCCTCGTCCCTCCAGCGCAGTGGAACAAGCATGTGCACGCATCCCATCAGTCAACACAGGGTTGCCGTGGCGATGTGGGACGACACACTGGGGGGGAAAACGAAAAAGCAAAAAAAACGAAGCCAGTATCAACAGCCCCGCGGACACGCTCCCGGACGAGTGAACGAGGGTTAATACTGTTTTAGATCAGAGAAAGAAGAAAACAGTCATGTGGAAGATAATGAAGCGCGATTTTCACTTGTAGATCTTATGCGAGTTAAAGTACAGGTCCCAAAGCAAAAAAAAATATCAACGTAAAAGTAAACCATGAAATGAATGTACTTTAAATATTAGGCATTGTGTAACTTTTCTGGTGCAGGTTCTGTCAGATGCTTTTCTCCATGGAGATGTTATTGCTTTCAAATGTTCCACAGTAAAGCATTAAACCTTTCTATCTTCATGGAAACCAAACCAGATCACGTTACAGGTCAGATCTGTGGAGAGGCGACCCCACTCACAGTCAGAATGCCTTTTTTTAAGCTATTTTGGAGATATAAAACCACCTAGAATTGAATAAATGTAAAATAGAGCAGTTTAATGTCACACTGTGGAACATTCCAGGCAGAACAATGACCCCCCAAATAAAAGTTATACAGTGCGCGTTTAAGTAAAGCTTCAAATTAATAGATTTTTAATAAAGTTTTGGGTTGAATTTTGTTAGTTAGCTTTTACCAGAAACTTATTATAATTGTTTTTATTTGTATTTTTGTATTTATTTATTTATTTATTGCTGTATAACCTGAAGAAATAAACCCTATACTTTTTCAGCAGGTCTCAAGCTATAATAAAATATACTTATATTATACTATATTTTCTTTTCAATCCTGTTCAAAAATGTAGTATAGTAGAAAGAACAGATATCTGCTCTCAAAGGTAGTGAAGTAAAAGTAAACAAATCCACTTAAAATGTACTTATGTAATTAAACAACAGATACCTAATATGTTGACAGAAGTGCAGTACTTTACTACTTTTAAAGTTGTGTTATAATGTCACAGGTAAAAATGCAGATAAACACGTGGTACTTGTCGTAAATATATTTACACTTTATTTCATTAAAGGGCCAATATGACGCTATTGTCTGATCTGTTCTAATGTCATTTTCTCAGCACAAACAGACCTGGAGTTGTGTTTTGTTACATTCACACATTTTTAACACACAAACCCTGCAGATTTAAGCATATTTCTTCTCTCAAACAGAAAACACTCTGTTCCACCTTGTGATGTCATGTGGTGATACAAGAAGTGCTCCGCTGTGTTTTTAAACTCCATGCACCTTCACTAGAATCATTGGGATCATTTCAGCCCTGGAACTGCCAATCTTTACTGAACAAAACGTAAAAGGAGCCGTTAACTGGAAAACTACTACTTTATGACATCACAAGGTGGAACAGAGCATTTTGAGTTTTGGAGATATAGACAAATTTGATAGAAAAACTGTGTGTGTGTTAAACATGAAGGAAAAAAAAAAAACACAACTCCAGGTCTGTTTGTGATGAGGAAACTACATTAAAACACAGATCAGAAAACAGTGTAAAATAGGCATTTTAATCTAAAAGTACTTTAAAAATTCTGGTTCCGGTGATCACAGAACAATAAAAAACATACGCTTTTTGATCAATGCAATTTAATGAAAAATCTGAACAAGAACAATATAATTTGGTTTGGTAAAAATCGTCCCAACTTTTATATTCCTACATGAATGAATCGAACAGAAGCCTCTCCAGAAAGCAGATTTATGAACTACGAACTATTAACCGCTGATTTACCATATACGCCGTGAGTAAACTGGGCACACGGGCTTAAGATCCCATTTTGAACAGCTGTGGTGAGTTTGGAGCACTGTTTGGCAGTCTTTTCCAAAGCTAGCTTTTACTCATTCGCCGCAATTTACAATAATTCTCGAGTTAGCCGACTGTAAAAGCTATCATCACTGCAGAAGAACTTCAGGTTTACAGTTTTCTTGTAGCTCCATAACATTATTAAAAGGCCCATATTACATTATTTTACTATCTACGTTATAATGTGGTTTCCTCGTCACAAACGTTCCTGGAGTTTTGTTTCATTCACACATGTTTAACTCACAAACCCTGAATATTTAGGCTGATTATTCCGTTCTATTCCATCTTTTAATATCATGTGGTAATACAGTAAGTGCTCCACTGTGTTTTACTCCATACACCTTCACTAGAATCATGTCGCTAGATCTATATATGGTATTGGGACAATATTTGGACTTTTTAGCATATCGGCTATCCTTAAATCTCCAGCATAGGCAGATACTTTGTTTTGGTCGATCTTCTGCCTAAAAACACACACAAAGTTTTATTTCAACACTTTAATAAGAAGAGAAAATGGCACTAAATGTGACTACACAGCTCTCTTATGGGTTCCAATGGGCTCCAATATCGGTCAATCACAATTTGAAACCGAGAATTGTTTTTGAGGAGGAAACAACATTATAATGTGTCTTAAAGTTCAAGAGTCGGTTTCAGGTAATATAGAACCTTGAAATGACGCCATAGTCATCAGGTCTTCGTGCAGTGTTGGGTTATAATCTGGTGAGTGACGGGTCGGAGCTGTCAGGTTCATCTCGTCCATGTTAGAACGCCGCAGACGGTCGCAGTCCCTTCTTCGCCCCCTGGTGGTAGTGGCTCTCCATCTTCCCTGTAGAGAGAGAGGACGTCAAAAGTGCGGAAAATGAAATACAAACCCATACTAAAAAGTCACACTGACAGGACACAAATGAAGCTTCCCTGAATGATCTTGAGCTGTATCAGAACAAGAATCAGAGCACATAGACAAGTATATGCCCATAGACACTATGGAACCTGCCTGGACCACTGTTGAAAATCCCTTTAGTGATGCGTTTTTGTCTGTTTTTTTTTTTTTTATTATTATAATCAATTGATTATGGAGTTTCAAGTCTATTCCTTAGTATCAAAATAGAGTTTAAAACATTAGTAATGTGATTAGATTACTAAAAAGGGGGCAGTGGCACGAGGTTTAAACATTTTCTCTATGATCTGACCATATTTGACCCAAAATACACTGAGAAGACAAGAAAAGCATGTTGTTATTTCATATTTGGACTAAAAAGGCAGAATACTTTCACAATTCATTCCCAAATAATCTCCAGCTCCCTCACTCCAGGCCCTCTTAGGCTGTTGTCTGTATAAACAGTTTATAATCCATTTTATAATAATAAAATGTTTTATTAGTCGACTAATTATTTTATTAGGATTATAAGGATTTTATGGAGCACAGCACACAGCAAAAAGCCTGGAGTGAGTTAGCTTCAGTTTGGGAGTAATCTGCCTTTTTACTTATGAAGATGCAGTTTAGGACTACACTTTGCACACAGGGCATGTCTTTAGTCAAATACAGCCCTAGTTAATTCTAATAATACTGTTGCAACACTGGAATTTCCTCACTGTGGGACAAATAAAGGTTATTTTATATCTGTTTGCTCAAATGTTTTATCCATTGTTTTTTGTAAAGCAAAAAAATCCATCCATCTTCTTCTTCTTGTCTGGAGCTGGATTGTGGGGGCAGCAGACTAAGCAGGGACTCCCAGACTTCCCTCATCCCAGACACTTCCTCCAGCTCCTCCGGGGGAACCCCGAGGTGTTCCCAGACCAGCCGGGAGACATAGTCCCTCCAGCGTGTCCTTGGTCTTCCCCGGGGCCTCCTCCTGGTGGGACATGCCCGGAACACCTCCTGAGGGAGGTGCCCAGAAGGCATCCGGACCAGATGCCCGAGCCACCTCAGCTGACTCGTCTCGATGTGGAGGAGCAGAGGCTCTACTCCGAGCTCATCCTGGGTTACTGAGCTCCTCACCCTATCTCTAAAGGACCACCTCCAGCTAAAGCGAAACCAATTGAGGTAAAAAAATCAGACACTGTTGTTAAAGCTAGATACTCATTTGAGTAAGTATCAGAACTGAAAAAGTCACTACAGGACAAAAATAAAGCTTTATGAATGATCTTGAGCTGTATCAGAACAAGTATAAGAGCACAAAGACTACCTGGGATTACAGAGATATTATTACATGGTTTTGTCTAAATAAAGAGCGTATCACAGTGGGTATTGAGTTTCGAGTCTTTTCCTTATTATGGAAATTGAGTTTGAAATGTTAGCATCATGACAACACTAAACTACACAAACAGAAGCCGTGAGCCGTCCACAGTGTAAACATAAGTCGGATCCTGTTCCATGCAGTGGCCTTGTGTCATGTGAGAATCCACCACAGCAGCTGCTCTTCAGTCACCTCCATACTGCACATGTAGGAGTGTGTGGGCAAAAAACTTATTGCAGTGTGAAGTTTAAAATCTGTACTCAAAAAACAGAAGTTGTTAAAAACAAAGCAGCAAAACTTGTACTTGGTTGCTCAATTAAAACTAGCAAAGAACAGATGTATTCCACCCTAAAAAATGTTTATATTGAATCAAATATAATTATGCGCATAAGTAAGGCACTAGAACTGTTACTAATGGGGAATGAATTAATTAGGAACAAAGGACAAACATTATGGAAAAAAGTTCTGCAGTTATTCTATTGAAAAGCAGCATCTTTAAATAGTTGTTTTTAAGTGTCACGTGTTAAATGAAGATGAAATGCATCATAAATGGACTGTAAATGTGGACTTGAATCATGAACTTCAACTCAAATGTGATTATCCTTAAGGAAATATGACTTTATTGTGATGAAATATCTAATTTAATGAATATATATTTGCAATGATGAAATGGAAAATTAAAATGTCAATGGACCCAGGAAGACTGAATAATGGCACTGCTTTCAGCTAACGGAATCCATATAAATGAACAAAAATGCATTAAAAATCAGGATTTGAACATGGTTAGAAGTTCAGATATGGGTTAAAGCAAACTTATTCTGTAAAATTGACTTTTCAGAAGTTTTTACCACATTTCCCCTCTGCACACTGCATATGAGTTACCAGTCCAGTCAAAACCTCACGCTTTAAAAAAAATGTACAAACACGAGTGGTTCTGGAGCTGCGTCCCGTCTCCCTGATTTCAGAGGAAGTGATTGACAGGCGGATTAACCAATCAGAGAGACACATGCTCTACGTCAAAAGCAAACATGGCTGCTTCGACGTAAAAAAGGAGAAAAACCTATTTCTGGTAATTGAAGTTATATATTTTGGTTCCAAGCTGTCATTCTGACGTACCGCCACTCTGACATTGACGTCTAATTGTCAGAGTGGTGGTACTTCCATTTTTAATCAAACATCCCTGCACTAGAACTTATGCCACAGAACTTTTTTTGTCCTTGGAGGCACTGTAGTTTTTTTTTTTTCAACATTCTGCATACATTTTTTGTTTAATTCTATAAACTACTGACAATATTTCTCCCAAATTCCAAATAAAAATATTGTTATTTATTTGCAGAAAATGACAAATGGTCAAAATAAGCAAAAAGATGCAATATTTTCAGACCTCAAATAATGCAAAGAAGAGAAGATCATATTCATTTTAAAACAACATAACTTAGGAAAAGTTCAGAAATCAATATTTGGTGGAATAAGCCACATCGCAGCTTTATGAACACAGCAGCGGTTTTGATCCTTTACCTCCTTAAAGGAATATCCGCCAGGTGAAGTCGCTCCTGTTTCACTGTGTGTACAGCTCGGAAAGTTAACGCCAACAATGTCTGACTATGACACCCATAAATTACACTTATATAGCTTATATAGATATCGCTCTCTCATGTTAGCTCTCACGTTAGCTCTCACATTAGCTCTCATGTTTGGTCTCTTGCGTCGCGGCATCATCTGTCTCTCTGCGTAAACTGCCAAACAACTGAAAAAAGTGTTGGATTCGTACGTGGCTCTCAGCTTGCAGCAGCGCAATGATACAAATGGAGAGAAAATAGCGGGAAGCGATTATGAGGTCGGACTTTTTCGTCAACAACAGTTTTGTGATGCAAATGATTCACTCTTTTGAGCACATATTATTTTGAGAATAAAAACGCTTTACTTTCATGACCCCAGCCAACTTGCCGGAACTACTTTCGTCAGCACCAAAACCGGGCGAGAACTTGGTTCACGGGAGACTGTCCAGGGTAAGTCAGTGTTTATTTACCAGACTCATACAGCCATACAGATTCATGTCAGAAAACCTGAACTATCCCTTTACATCAGATTCGATTCAGGTGATCACCTCATCAGTCCCTCATGAAGCAGAATGAGCTGAGCTTGTGTTGGATTCAACAGACACTGGAATAGAACGACCGCACATGTAAAGATGCTCATTTCAGACAAAAACAAATGCAGTGGTCTCTTATTTTATTCCAGAGCTTCATATCTGCGTGAATGAAGCACAACAGCTGAAAAGGCACGTGACAGCCTCTCCCTTTGACTTCACACAATGCACAGTACACAGTGAGCAGATGATAACATATGGCTGTCACACCTCACGCCGTCATGTGTGAAGAGAGACCGTCGTCAACACGCCGAGGAGTGAAACGCGCTGCGCTTTTGTCCCAACGCCCACTGCAAAACGATTTCTGTTTATGACAATGAAAACGGAGGGCTTCCAGTGGCATCTGTCTTTATATCTGACTATCGTGTTTTTACTCCCTTTAGATCACTCTGCTTGTCGTTTTGTAGTATCCATCGTGTTCTTACAAATCTAGAGCTTCTAGAGAGGTTAAAGAGCCAGATTACACTATTTTCTGCGTTAAAATATTGTTTCTTCATCACAAACAGAGCTGGAGTTGTGTTTTCATTTCATTCACACATGTTTGACACACAAATCCTGCATATTCAAGGCTGTGTTCTTCTCTATAAACCTTCACTAAAAACATTTGAGTAATTTCGGTAAAATTTCAGGGCTGGAATTGACAGGTTTTCATGTTTTTCTGATTCTGACTTGGTTTTGTGATAGCATCTGCGGTGAATAGTTATCATAGTTTTCAGGTAAGTGGCAGCTGGTGGAAAATACTGAGATGAAAAGCACAAAGATGCAAAAAAATAACAGTGAGTTCTGAAGTAGAATAGCTCTTACAATGAGAAATGTCTGAAAAATTGCCAAAAAATATCTCTAGAGGAAGACCAGACTGTAGTGTTTTTGTGCAGTAGCGGTAGTTTTCAAGTTAACGGCTCCTTTTACCTTTTGTTCTGCAGAGATTTGCAATTCCAGGGCAGAAATTACCCAAATGATTCAGTGAAGGTCTATGGAGTTTAAAACGTACACTGAAAATAACAACTTCTGGATGTAGTCAAATATATTAAATCAACTGAGGTAATTTTTACACAGAAATAACATAATTCTGTGAGAACTACAACTTATTTAATAGCAATGGACAAAATGTGTTTAATGAGTAAATTCTACTATAGAATCACCAGTACATTTGAAAGGTTTTAGAGTTGCTGCTCACAAACCCAGAAATACTAAGTAACACCAAAGTGCTTAAAGATAAAGAAAAGCTACTTATTAGGGGCTGGGGCAACAGTTGGTCAGTTGGTAAGAGCGTTTGTCCACTGATATGAAGGCTGGTGGTTTGAATCCAGCTCTCAACATAATAAAACATCGTTGGCTGAGCGGGCAGATTCACTGACCCACAGATGAATCTGTTTGTTGTGTTCTTAAAGTAAAGAAAAGCACTTTGAGCTTTGAAGGTGGAAAAATGCTGTGTACTATCACAATACTAATAAATACAATCAATTAAATACTGTCCCACTTTAACTGTATGTTTTAATCATATTTCCTTTGTTTCTTTTGTTGTAAGGTGACCTTGAGTATCCAGAAAGGCGCC
>KN489807.1:3697-15119 GCA_000787155.1 Scartelaos histophorus
AACTAATGTTTGGTGCCTGCCTATAGATTCAGTGCACTTACTCTAATTTAACAAGCACACACCTGCACACGAGAGGAGATCCATATGACACCCAGTAAGATGACGCCCGTGCAGCACGCACATGCACCCTTCTGGCGTTCAGATGGGCCCCTTTACATATAATATAGGTCAGCAAATGTGGTGAACACTAAATACAAGCTCCAATAACTATTTGATATCAGTAGCCCTGTCACAATGTCACTATATCGACTTATCGTCCACTGAATCAAAGCAGGATCAAAACTTTTACGACCCTATGTTTTCTTTGCACTAGTGGTAATGTTACATTTTTGTTTTATGCTTTGGTTGCAGGCCTATCATAAGATTTCAGATGCAGAGAATTGATTAAGTACCATCTATGGCTCATTATTATAAATACTAAGTGCAGTGTGTTTATTATTTATTGTTCCATTTATGTTTTTAACAATATTTCACTTTTATTCTGCTACTTTATGGTTATTATGTCAGTGGTATAAAGTCATTTCAATAAGATCGTTTATCATGGCATTTTTAAGTAGCAATAGGCTTTTATAACAATGTGTTTCTGTAGTGTTAGATTAATGTGTGATAATTTTATGTCAGAGTAATTACTTTTGCTCAATCAGTAGAAGTTGACAAACCAAAGTGACTTTGACAAAAGAAAATTAAAACTTGGGTGATTGCAGTTCTCAGAGTGTCCACAACTTTGATTATCCAGCATCTCTATTTGGCATCTCTTACCGCGCACACAAAAGTTCATGCTCCTTTTTGTATCTTGTCAAGTTTAATCCAAAGAATTTTTGTCACTCTTTGGACAAAAATAGCATTTAATTTCAGGGCTCATCTGTGTCAAGCATCTACAGATTTCCTCTTGCCTTTGTTTCAATCCACTGGTATGAAAATGTGCGAGGGATGATAAAATATTGTTAATCTGGTTTCATAGTGACAGGTGCACATAATCTCATTTAGTCGTTCAATCTCTTCTACAGCACAACTCTTTTTGAAAACAGGTCAGAGGAGCCACAGTTCTGTAGTCAATCTTGGCTTTTAAAAGGATTGATTGTGGAAAATGGGGTTAATCAGCTGGGTTAGAAGTTCACTAGGAGTTGGTACAATGGAGAAAAAGTGAGAAATAAAAGTGAGATAAATTGAAACTAGCTCTGGCATATTATGCAGTTGCAGTGTTATACAATATGCACTGTCCTTGTTAAAAATAAGATATATTTTTATGTTCAAAAACTCATTCTAAACACGGCTGGAAATGGGCATTGGATTTTTGGCAGTAGTTTTAACCCTGCTGATTTTTTTTTTTTTTTAAATGTTCAAAAGGCACCATTTTATCTTTGTTAAGACCTTAAGGGAAGAGTGGTTTTATACTACTGAATTTAATCAGAAAATGAACTGCTTATAAGTTTCAGACTTAATGTTTCTTAAATTGTCAATATGAATATGAATGTATGCACACTGGAAATCCTAAAATAGAATCTTCAACCTAATGCACACACAAAAAAGGAACAAAATCTGCTTATGCACTGTAGCTTGCAGTGTGCCTGTGCCTTGCCCTTGCATCACAGCAGTAGCCCTAATGTGTTTGTAGAGGCGTACTTTATGTCTTTGCACTGCATAACCTAAGTGACACAAACAGGCTGTGGATGTGAGGGGGCAGTAGCGGAAACATTTGTTCATCATCACCGCTTTCTCCAGTCTCGTCTCTCTCTTTTAGCCAATGCACAGCCATGTTTCTTCATATACAAACCATTAAGACGGCCGTGTCTTTACTCACACATCCACTCTCCCCTCTGTCCGTTGGCTGATGTTTTAGAGGCATGTGCCGTACTGCAGATTTCAATGAGCGCAAAAGCTAACATGCAGTTTTCTTCATATTTACGGATACTATAGCTGCCCACGAGAGGATGGAGAGCTTTTTGTCACGTCTCTAAAAATAGCATTTTATGTCAATATGCCACAAAAATAAACAAATATGTTTATTTACACATGAAAAAGCTAGTCATCCAACTGGCACAGCAGAGCAGAAGCTTTGGAGATCCAATAATCACTTGGTCGGCTGGATGGAAGCATGACTGTCACAACAAAGTTTGTAGAGTGGCCTGGATGGAAATAAAATATTAAATAATTAATTAATGAATTAATTTTTAAAGATTGGTTTCACAAACTTGTTATTTTTATCTTATGGCTTTAACTTCTTTTAGCTGTCAGCAGTTTTGGGCACTACTTTCTGAAGCTATTGTCACAATTTGTTATTAATTTGTTTGTTTTGAAAGAGAACTCAATAAACGTTTCATGAAGATAGACCCAGTAATTACAGATATACCAGTATTAACCATAAACCATTAGCCAGTACCGGTTAAACTAAACAGCAAAACAAAAAGGCCGTCCTCCAGCTCCACTATATGGAGGGTAGAACATTGTGATGTAATGACATGGGTTTGTTAATTGATGGGAAACACTGTACAGCATCCCAGTACACACCGGTAGTGGAGAGCGTCCCGGCTCGAGCAGAGGTCTTGTACAGAGGAGCCTGGTACAGTTTGGGGTCAGGGGTGTAGTTCTGCTGAGGCTCAAAGTGCACCACTGGTAACATGGAGTTCATCACTCGCGGTAAAGCGTCTGCGATCGTCATGTTCTCATCGTCCCAGCGGCTGGCGTCCATAAACATCCCGTGGACCAGCACTCCGTCCTTTGGATCAGACAGCTGTTGTAAACACAAGAAAATAAACAGCCTTAGCATTTAAGGAACATCCTCAAGATACAGGGTCTGTGGTCATTTTCTTCATGTAATAAAGTAAAAATCTATTGTAAAAGCAGCACTTATGGTCAAAATAAGAACAATACGTGCTGTCTGCATTTAATTATAAGGTGTTTTTGTCTGTACGCTGTTAGCATGCTAGTTGTTTTAGTAGTTATATTACCATGACAGGAAAAACATTTCTCATCAGGATCAGGTACAGCACCAAAGCTCCTACATTATCCATTATTTAGACATTTTAAATTACATTGGGCAACTTCACCTTGGTGTTTCTAGTGATATAGTCTAAAGTATGTATATATCTAGGAACTATCTCCAGGTCTTAGCTGAGAAATGTTTTTGTATCAAGCTAAAAACAAACATAGCTATAATCTTGGCAAATTAAGCATTGAAGGCATAATAAAAAGCTGAATGTATGAGAACGTGGAGGAGCGACATAGAGGAATGACTGGCAAGTGTTTTGAACTTGAGGACACAACATGACAACATGTATAAAGGCAAAAAAAAAAGACTTTGTTTAGCATAATATAAAAATGCTCTTTTTTACCAACCCAGCATTATTACCTCATCGTCCATGTCAAGTTTAGCATTTTCTGGGAGTCCTTGTATCACTTCACTCACAACCGCCTGATCTCTGTAGGTCGGCACCACATTAAAGCGAAAGTTCAACTCATCAATAGGCAAATTGTAATTTCTTGCATGATTCTGCAGCACTCCTATAAAAGTAGATAAAATTACCATTTACATAATCTACCCTTATGTTGCTGCTATGGTTCATTAAGAAAAACGTGACAATGTTTTTACCAGTGAGAAACCCCTGAGGAAAGAAGAACCCAGAGATCCAGAATGATTTAGGCTGTCCACGTGTGATCCAAGTCTAGCAAAGGAGGGCACAGGGGAAGAGAAGAGAGGCTTTTTTTGCTCTTCATGTTTAACTAACCATGGTACATTACCAGCCTAGTGTATCTTATTGGACTTTAAAGGGCCCAGCCCTTTGGTTAGTGAACACAAGCAAACTGACTCAGCAGCAAAACATTTTGTATCTGGGCTTCTCAATATTTTGACTGTGCATGAGTGTGAGAGGAAAAAATAATGAGAGGTGACATTAACTTTGAAATATGCAGTGCGTGTTTTTCAGGAAATGGATTTTTTAATTTATTAAAAAACAGCTCACTAACACATGGATATGGATAGAAATGTTCCAAACATTTCAGGATAATTTGATCAGATATCAATACTGAAATAAATAATATGAATAGAACTAGTCTATACTATACTAAGCTATATACTATAAAATGTAGTATTTGATTTAGATAAACATATGTAATATAATATTAGTTGAAATACATATTAGACAGTATATATAGTACACACTATCTTATTCTTTCTTATTCTTTTGCTTACCTGGATAAAAAATGTCCTGAGCACCAGATCTTTGACCCATGAGGCGAGTGTTTTGAGGGAGGGATATGCAGTGTTGGCCCAGTGCGTCGGGACCTGGTTGTTGAGGAAGCTCATGTAGATACGTTCCATCTCCTCAGACATCACTACCAGACCCCCAACGGCCTTTTGTAGAGTTACAAGAGAAGCCTACGAGACAAAACAGTGTATATAGCCAACATTTTAACTTTGTTTTTAACAAGGCAGACCTGTTGGAAAATGTGCTTTTACAATTTGAATTCATTAGATCCAGTGTATTTTTTGACGTCCACACTGATCTCTGCTCCTGCTTCTTGAAGCTGTAACTGTACCATGAACTCCTCTCTATCCATTACAAAGCCCCAAGTCTTCATATTGCAGTTTTTAAAGTAAAAAATAGTGAGAGTACACACAATGTAGACCAAGAGCTAATTCATCGTGCATAGTTTTCTTACTGTAGGAAAACATGAATCTTTTAGCAACCATAAATACAGTCATGTGCCTCACCCTAAGCACTTTGAGTAAATTGTTGAATCGATCTGCCTCCTGGCCCAGCACTGTTGTGAGCGAGTTCAAGCGTCCATGTTCATCTCGGATTAGCAGGGACTCTGTTGCGTCACTCATGTCCAGACGATCTGCAGGTGGGAAGAAAAATAAATAAAATAGTATATGTATATATTGCCATACTAAATCTGACTGGATAAGAATAGATATAATGTAATTTAATGAGTACTGACTAGGGAGTTTATCCAAGATGGACACAGCCAACTCGCAGACTACTTCATCATTACTCTTGGCCCCATCACTGGCTGAGGACCGAGGGTTCACATCCAGAATAGTCCTAATTAGGGATAAAGTTTCTTGTCGCTGCAAATAAAAAGTAAAACAAATAGTGAAGTCATGCTTATAGGCACACAGAAAACTAAACTAAACTTGACAAGTCTAATTAACACAATGAGATAAAAAGCCTTCAGCCGTCCTCTATGATGTTTTTGGAGGCTTAATTATTTACCTGAAAAGCCAAGTTGGCGTTCTCGTGCATGCCAAACACCTCTGGGTCGTCAATAATGGGGAGACTTTCTATATAATCCCTGAAGTCCTTGAGATGACTAGACTCTGGGGCATAGTAGATCCCTTGTGCAAAAACAAAGTTAGAAGACTGTC
This sequence comes from Scartelaos histophorus, assembly GCA_000787155.1. Classification (NCBI taxonomy): domain Eukaryota; kingdom Metazoa; phylum Chordata; class Actinopteri; order Gobiiformes; family Gobiidae; genus Scartelaos; species Scartelaos histophorus. Next base: position 9,066 of record KN489807.1, read on the forward strand.
GTTGTTTTGTTTACAGTTAACATGAACTCCTACCTGAGGAAGAATAAGTGTAGCCTGGGCTAAGAGTTGGAGGCGAGAAGAAGCCTTTCAAAATGGTTCTGAGGCATCGCTGATCCCAGGCATCTGTCACTCTGCCTCCATATGTGATCTCACCTGGGGGAGAACATCCTTAACTACAGGTTTGTAACAAAACACACTTTTTATTTTCATTCCCATTCCCGATTAACAAAGTTTCAATGACATTTAGAACACATGTCTTAATTATCATGAGTGAAAAAGCGTGTCTCAGGAGACTTTCAGTTGTTTGCTTTGTTCCCACCACTGGCTCTTAAAACCGTCATTTCACCAGCACATTAGAGAGTCCTTTAATTATTTACAGTTTGCCTGGGGCTGCATCGACATGTGGGATCACCACTGTCGGATCTATGCGTAGTATTTGTTTCAGATATGCATCAGCATTGTGTGTTTACAAGCTTTAATCAGGATCTTTTCTGTATTTGTCTCTGGGCATTTACAATTCATTAAAGAATACAAAAAAATTAAATAATATATTACAAATGTTTCTGTTATGTCTGTTAATGACACCAATCTATTTGGGGGACAGTTATCACATTTTCTGAATAAAATATGAATATGACAACCTTTATTATAATTGAATAATAAATACATTTGTTTCTTTTGAATGTTCATTGTGAACAAATCATTATAAATAGTTGCAGTATGAATTTGCACAATATCTGAGACACAAAGTATTACATAAGAGGAGAATCCACAGGATATTCATACAAATGTGAGCTGAAGCTTGTTGGATGCTGAAGGCAGTGTAAAGCCGCTTTAGCACCAGAAGAGAAACAGCTCCTTCTAAAAGGGGAAAGGCAATATCATGGTTGGTTTGAGCCCAAATTCTTTGCTACAGCTCCGGGTGCAGAAGATGACTCTTAGCATTAAGGATTAGACTAATAAGACAGAAGAGCGATAACAGCAATGAGAGACATCAACATGATAATGGAGTGGCATGCTCCACTGAGGAAGACAGAATCATTTAAAAGTGTAATTGAAAACCAGATTAGCTAAACTAATGAACTTTACATACAAGTGAGCTAAATAAAAATGTGCTCCTCATTTTAACTTGTCTATTTTTTATTCTATGAGAAATTTGTTAATACATTTACACCAGACACAGCACATTGTACCTACAGATTGTGTGTGTTTATAGGATAATGTACTTAGGGTTTAAATTACAGTGAAATGGCCCATATTACGATGTTTTCTGATATATGTTATAATATTGTTTCCTTGTGAAAAACATACTTGAAGTTGTATGTTTCATCACCACAGGATTAGCATGTGGTAACACAAAAGTGCTCCACTGTGTTTTTAACACACCTTCGCTAGAAACACTAGAAACAACAAGAGTGGCTGTTAAGATGAAAACTACTGCTTCATGGTATCATAACCTGGAACAGACCATTTTAAGCTTTGGAGGTATAGACAGACTGATAATAAAGGAAAGGATGTTTGTGAAGAGGTAAGTTGCATGTGGTACACCGTAACGCCGCGCCGCCGTTTTTAACACACCTTCGCTAGAAACACTAGAAACAACAAGAGTGGCTGTTAAGATGAAAACTACTGCTTCATGGTATCATAACCTGGAACAGACCATTTTAAGCTTTGGAGGTATAGACAGACTGATAATAAAGGAAAGGATGTTTGTGAAGAGGTAACAGCATTCTGACTTAAAGCTCACAAGAGCACATTTTGTATTATAGGCCCTTTAAGTATAGTGTTAAAAAAATCAGCAGATTCAAAAAGCCAATTAGGTTTTCACCAAGAGTATATAATTTTATAAGTCATTGAAGAATATAATATTTATAGTACAGAACTAAGCAGCACGGTGGAGTTTGGAGTTTGCATGTTTCCTCCCCGTGCTGGGTGGGTTTCCTCCGGGTACTCCGGTTTACCCCCATCAACCAAAACCTGCAGAGGGGTTCATAGGGTCTGGGTCTGGTGCACAGAGTAATGGGCAGAGCTGCCCCTATGAACCAGCCGGATTAAGCAGGAGAAAATGGATGGATAGAACAGAACTATTTTCATTTGTTATGTAGAATAAGGGTGTAACAGATGAAAATAGTTCATATTCAGGGTATGCGGGCATCTGTTGTTTTTTTTTTAACCAATACAAATGCAGTGAAGAGGAAGAGCAGGGTTCAGAGCAGAGCCAGCTCTAAACAAACAGGACCACAGCTGCACGAGTGAAACAGGCCATCTTTGTTAAAGCAGAAAACATTAGGGCTTTCCAATTGCACAAGACGGTACAAATGTGTGCACTGTTGACAAAAACAAAGAGTGCAGAGATGGTGTTGTGACTGTGCAATAAAGCAGGACAAACAACCTCCCAAGAATGTTTGGTTATGGATATTAGAGACTAAGGGTTTTTATTGAGTTTTTTAACACACATATGACTAGATCGTCAAGTCAAATTAAAAACCAAACAAAAGCTGGCACTACCACTAGTAGTACTGATGACTTATAAAGAACCAAAAGGCTATATTTTTAGCTTGTGGGTTTTACTAGACAGGACAGATTTAAGCGTGAAACGGGTTTGAGAAGTAAGAGAGTGTTTTGTGGAGAGAGTTAACAGGTTATCACTGAATATCTATGAATAAAATGTTTTAGATCAATTGATACTTTGCAACTGATGTAATCAACATTCCCTGGCAGTGTGACGCTAACTGAAAGCACTACTCTTCTAGAAGCTCTTACTAATCTGATCTTTATTTTAACACAATCAAACCAGAAAGAGCTGATTTGGTTGGCACTGCAACATACGAGGTGATTTTTGCTCTTAAACAAATCTCTCACACATAAAATGACTCAACACATTATACTCAACACACAGTAGTCCTAAACAGTATCACACAAACTCATATTGATCCTGAAAATGTGTCGCTTAAATCATGTTTTCTGACCATTTTAAAACTTTTTTCTGTGTTAGCTAATGTGTGCATTCTGTCCCTATGAAAACTACTGTACATTATAGCCATAGAAATGCATTATAGAACATAGTATAAATATAGTGATTTACAATGTTCATGTAAAATAAGGGTATACATTAGTTTATTATCACTAAGAAAAAGTGAAATAAGTTGTTTCCCCTTTCTCAAAATTCTCATATAAAAATAGTAGATTGTTACACCACAGTATGTACAAAATTCTTGTGGATTCTCACCAGTGATGTAAACAAGTGCGTCCCACGGGATGGTGCCGTCTTTACAGTACAGGTTGAGGTTAAGCAGAGCGCACTCCCTGTCACTATCATTGAACTCATAACGGATGTTCCAGCCTAGAGGGCCAAACTTCTTCCGCTCCTAGTCACAAAAAATAAAGCACAAAAGATATGCTTATTGTGAATTATGTATATTCTAAGACATTACTGCAGACTGCACTTTATGAAACAAAGAAGAATTTGTTACCTGGATTATTGCATGGAAAAAGCAAATACCAAAGACAATTTTTCTCCAGTGGTTTCCTAGAACATGGTCCTCAAAGAAATTAGTGGTGATTTCTGTGAAGGCCCTTCTCATATTTGCTCGCAGTCCTTTGGGAGGCTCATTTGTCACCTATAATCACATAAATTATTCAAATGTGATATCGAGATGAATCAGTGCCTTCAAGTATCAAATAGAATAAAACCTCTAGTATAGGAATGCTTAATCTTTTATCAAAGACCTAAGGCCACATTCACTGTAATTTTGAAACATGATGTCTAATAATCATTCAATCCAACTTGCATCCAACCTTTCCTATGAGCTGAAGTTATATAGTAGCTGTGCATTTCTAATAAAGCAAAAACATTTTTCTTAGAATATTAATTAATACGCTTTTCACCATCAGATAAGATAAGACTGTTCCATTGTAACAAAATATCATGCATTGTCTCATTAAAGGAATGAAAATCAGATTGACTGAGCTTTTCAATTAGCCTTATTGCACTCTTATCACACCAACACAACAAAAGAATCATTCTCTGCAGTCTGAGGTTTGGTGATTAAGTCTGCGTGCCTTTTCACAAACACACATTCCATCCAGTCATTTTAAAGCACTATTCCTAGGGGAAAATACATTGTACAATTTGAAGTGTGTGTCAAAATGAGCGTCATTGGCCATTATTTACTTCATGCATGTACAAACCTTGACAGAGTTTTGCAATACTGTGACGGGAAATACTTTTGTGGGCATGGAGCTCAGGAATAACCGGAAGTTTTCGTGGATCTTTGTATCTGCAAAAGAAAATCTTTTATTATTTGATTTCAAAAAATGAATTAAGACCTACAAATATGAAGATTTAGATAACTGAACGTGAATCTTGTATACCTGGTTCTGAGAAAGTTTTGATAAGTTCCTCCATTGCCAACATCCAGGACACAGCTAAATGACAGTTCTGAAGGAATACCCAGTTTCCACTTTCCATCGCTCCACGGATCATCTTTTCGGCAATTGGCCCTTGTCCCTGCCCCAGTGAAATAGACTCAACCCTGCATATAGAAAGATCAAGTGACCAACATGCTTTGCCAGTAATGATTAGTAGTAATGTTAAATACTTTTCAAGATAGCCTCGCTCTTTGGCAAAGCGCTGAAAGGCACCCATGGGATCGGAGCCGGTGCTGAGGATGAACACGAGCGGGGTGCAGGGAGACATGTCATTGTACAGGTTGGTAAGGTCAACTGGGGGGTTCTCCACAAACTGTTTCCCCAGATTGACAATCACAAACTCAGTAGCAGCGGAAACAACCTGGAGAGGAGAGGACTCATTTAGTTAAGTAAAGCTGAGAGAAAAAAAGAAGAACAAATATTTATCCTTAGTTTTGTTCAGCAATTCTCAAACTAATAATAAGCATAATGAACAAAATGTAGTATTGATTGTTTTGTCTTGCTTCATCTACACACGTTTAATCACACAAACTCTACATCTACACCTTCTGATGTCATGTTACTTTGAGACTAAATGAATGTGATTCTACGAACTAGTTTCATAATTATTTCATGCTTGAGTTCAAAATCCAAATGTAAGTGTAATCGCATTTATTTTTTTTACAGTTTTTACTGTCTCTGGTGAGAGTGGTTATGTATTTACCTTCTCTTCCATTAAGTACTTGATCAAGATTAATTTCTGGAAAGACCCCAGTCTCTCGTTCCAGTGACCCCTGACTACGCCTTCCTTGCTCCTCTTGGATTCCTCCAGAGGAAGCAGATCTTCAGTATAGCCCTCCCAGGCCTCAGGATTAAGAGAAGCATGAAAACGTCCTGGAGAAGATAGAAGTGAAAAATTATTCCCAAAGGTTTATATGAAAAGTCTCTTTAAAAACACCTTTATATGGAGCACATACATTACAGAAGATGTATAATGTGTTGAATATGCTTGACCTCAGTGTAAGAGTTACCTAGTTTAATACTGATGTGAGTCTTGGTGATTTCATTGGCTATTCCATTGAAACAGCGCAGGATGTGATCAAGCTGAAAACAAGTCTTCCAGTAAAAATCACTTAGCCATGGGACATCAGGACGCTCTGGGTTTTCCTACAATCATAAAAAAAAATGATGAAAAAAATAAATAAATAAAATAGTCGTCTGAGGGTGATTCAAAATAGCATCCACAGGTTCCTTTGGTAGAAAAGGACATAAGTGCTCATGCAAGACACATTTAAAAATCATTAGAGTTTAAGCTTCTGACAGCTAGATGACAGATGTATGGATCATGGTGGGCAAATGACACTTGTTTCAGTGTGATGGAAAAAGTGACATTAGCATGTGGTGCTCCAAGGCAGAATCTTTGTGAAAGTAATGCAGTATAAATGAGAGCCAAATGGTGGCAAACCCAGGGGTATGTCTCCTTTGGGCACGGGTAGACAGTGCTACTGCTACTAAGTCTCTCAACCTTCGCACACACATCTATAAACCATGCTGTTATCTCAAAAGACCCTTAAATCTTTGCTCAGTGCTACCTTTTTACCTTAAAGCACCAGTTCTTCGCATCACAACCCCCCGCCCGGCAGG